>JBBYHO010498093.1:0-158106 GCA_038382025.1 Adansonia gregorii
CTTGAATTTCCCTCTTTTCCTTGTTGTTAATAAGCAAGAAAAAGAGAGAAACAATGAGGTTTTGGTTCTGGTATGGAGGGGGGTGATTTTTAAAATGTGCAAAGGTTGAAAGTGAATGTTTTGGTGTTGTTTTTGGGTGCTCACTGAAAAGCTATGGTGATTTGGTTTTCTTGGTGTAGGAATATGTTTTGGAAGCTAAAAATAAGCTGAAATCTAACCTTTTTTAGTTGAGATAAGTGGTTTATTTATACTAGCATTTTAGAGCCAATTCAGAGGTGTTTTTGGTCATTTCTTAAGGGGGACAAAGTGGTGTCAGCTTGGTGGCTATAGAATGGCTGTAGGGAGCAATTTGCTGCAAATGTGATGGACATAGGGTGGTTAGTTTAAATACTAAAATGATTTTCCAGCAAGTAGGGTGGCTGATGGTGATCTCAGTCGACAAACTAGGGAAGAGTAGGGTGATCATTTGACATTAACCTTTTTGATCTAATTTAGACTTAAAAAAAATATTTTGATTAATTCAAAAGTCCAAATTCATAATTTGATATCGGTTTTGATCCTTTTTTATGCAAAAAATGAGTTAAATTGAGTTTTGATCAATGGTGGATGAGTCAAAAATGCTCTGATCATGGAAAATTAGCCCGATTGCTAAAAAAATTAGCTCGAACAAAATAAGGTGTTTGCATACTCATAATAATCTTGTTTTCCTTTAAAGATTGGCCACTGTAAATACATTCTCCTCATTAGGATATATGATATTAATGCTTTGGTTTCCCTATAAAGGTCTTTCTTTTCATAATTTTCTTTATAATCAAAATTTATTCGTCAAATAAGACAAACATGGATATTCATTGTAATTTTTTTCTTTTTTTGATTAGCCATTGTAAGCACATTCTCATTGCGATACACAATACTAATGCTTTGGTTTCATAAAAATATTTCTCTTTTCACTGTTTTCCTTAGAATCAAAGTTCATTCATCAAATAAGACAAAAATGGATTCTTATATCCCCATTCTTTTTTTAATTGGGCACCGTGAACACATTCTCCTCATTGGGATACATGATATTGATGCTTTTCTTTCACAAGAGAGGCTTTTCCTTCCATCATTTTCCTTAGAATCAAAGTTCATCCATCAAACGAGACAAACATGGATACTCCTAAGAATCTCCATTATTTTTGTGATTGGCCACCATAAGCACATTTTCCTTACTGGGATACACTATATTTATTCTTTGGTTTCCCATGAAAAGCTTCTCTTTCCGCCATTTTCCTTAGAATTAAAGTTCATTCGTTTTGTGATTGGCCACTATAAACATGTTTTCCTTATTATGGCACATAATATTGATGCTTTTATTTCACTAGAAAAGCTTTCTCTCCACTATTTTCCTTAGAATCAAAGTTCTTCCATCAAACAAGACAAACATGGATTCTTATAATAATTTAAATTCCTTTTGTGATTAGGCGCCATGAACATGTTCTTTTAATTGGGACACATAATGGTGTTGCTTTCACAAGAGAAGCTTTTCTTTCCTTTATTTTTCTTAGAATCAATGTTCGTCTGTCAAATGAGACAAACATGAATACCCATAATAATGTCATTTATTTCTATGATTAGCCACTATAAACACATTTTTCTAGTTGAGATACACATTATTGATGCCTCGGTTTCCCATGAGAAATTTTTTTCACCATTTACCTCAGAATCAAAGTTTGCTCGTGAAATGGGATAAACATGGATACTTACAATAACGTCTATTTTTTTGCAGCTGGGCACAACTAACACGTTTTCTTCAATATGATACATGATATTGATGCCTTGTTTTTGGAAAAAAAAAATTCTTTCCACCATTTTCCATAGAATTAAAGTTCATTTGCTAAATGAGACAAACATTGATACTCATAATAATTTCCAGTCCTTTTATGATTGGCCACTATAAAGTCATTCTCCTTATTGGATACAGGATTTGATGCTTTCGTTTCCTAAGGAAAAGAAATATTTCCTCTATTTTCCTTAAAGTCAAAGTTTGTCTGCCAAACTAGACAAACACTAATGCTCATAACAATCTTCATTCATTTTGTGATTGCTCGCGATAAAGAAGTTTTCCTCATTAGGATACACAAAATTAGTGCTTTATATTCCCACGAAAAACTTTTCTTTTCACTATTTTCCTTAAAATCAAAGTTCATCTGTTAAATGAGCAACCATGGATACTTGTGCTAATCTCCAAATTTTTTGTGATTGGCACTATAAAAATGTTTTCCTTATTGTGATAAATGATATTGATGCTTTGGTTTCCCAAGAAAAGCTTTTCTTTCCACCATTTTTCTTAGAATCAAAGTTCATCCATCAAATAAGACAAACATGGATCTCAAAATAATCTCTTTTCTTTTTACGATTGGATATAACAAACACATTCTCTTTATTAGGATACATAATATTGATTATTGGTTATTAGAAACGTTTTCTTTCCACCATTTTCCTTATAAACAAAGTTCATTCGTCATATGAGATAAACCTGGTTACTCAAAATAATTACATTGCTCTTGTCATTGGCCACCAAAAAAAACTTCATCGTCATACACAATATTGAATCTTTGATTTCATAAGAAAAGCTTTTTTGCCACTATTTTTTCAAGAATCAAAGTTCTTACATCGAATAAGTGAGGCATGGATTCTCATAATAATCTCCATGTTTTTATTGGGCACAATAAATATATTCTCCTTATTAGAATACACAATATTGGTGCATTGGTTTCCCAAGAAAAGCTTTCGTTTTATAATTTTCATTAAAATCAAAGTTCATCCATCAAATAAGATAACATGGATACTTATAATAATCTCTTATCTTTTTGTGATTAGCCATCATAAACACATTCTCCTCATTAGGATACATGACGTTGATGCTTTAGCTTCCCTAGAAAAGCTTTTGTTTTATCCATTCTCCTTAGAATCAATGATCATCTATCAAACAAGACAATGGATACTCATCATAATATCTCTTCATTTTGCGATTAGCCACTATAAACACCTTTACCTCATTGGGATATATGATGTTGATGTTGTGGTTTCCCTATAAAAACTTTTCTTTCCACCATTCTCCTTAGAATCAAAGTTCATCTGTCAAATGAAACAAACAAGGATACTTGTAATAATCTCCATTCCTTTTACAATTGGCCATCGTAAAATTATTTTCCTTATTATGATACATGGTAATAATGCTTTGGTTTCCTAAGAAAAGCCTTTCTTCCCACTATTTTCCTTAGAATCAAAGTTTGTTCATCAAAGAGACAAAGATGGATACTTGCAATAATTTTCTTTCTTTTGTGATTGGCCACCATAAAGATATTTTCCCCTTTGGGACACACGATATTGATACTTTGATTTTCCCATGAAAAGCTATTCTTTCCACCATTTCCCTTAAAATCAAAGTTTGTCTATCAAATATGGATACCCATAATAATTTCCATTCTTTCATTGATTGGCCATCGTAAATACATTTTGCTTATTAGATGCACAATATCGATGCTTTGGTATCCTTAGAAAAGCTTTTCTTTCCACTCTATTTTTTAGAATCAATGTTAGTCCATCAAAATAAGAGAAACATGGATGCTTGTAATAATCTCTATCCTTTTTGTGATTGGGCACCATGAACACATTCTCCTCATTAGGATACAGGATATTAAGGCTATGGTTTTGTAAGAAAATCATTTTTTTCCACCATTTTCCTTAGAATAAAAGTTTGTCTATCAAATGAGACAAACATGTATACTCGTAATAATCTCCCTTTCTTTTATGATTGACCACCATAAACACATTCTCCTTATTGGGATACATGATATTGATGCTTTGGTTTCCCTAAAGAAGCTTTTCTTTGCACCATTCTCTGTAGAATCAAAGTTCATCCATTAATTAAGACAAACATGGATACTCATATTAATCTCTATTCCTTTTATGATTGGCCACCATAAACTTATTTTCCTTATTGGGATACATGATATTCATGCCTTGGTTTCTCGAGTACAACTTTTCTTTGCACTATTTTCCTTATAATAAAAGTTCAATCATCAAATGAAACAAACATGGATACTTGCAATAATTTTCATTCTTTTGTGATTAGCCATCACAAACATATTTCCTCCATTGGGATGCATAATATTGATGCTTTGATTTTGTATACCATTTTCTTTAGAATCAAACCTTATCTATTAAATAAGACAAGCATTCATATTCATAATAATTTTCATTCTTTTTTTGATAGGCCATCATAAATACATTATGCTAATTGGACACACAATATCAATGCCTTGGTTTTCGAAGAAAAGCTTTTCTTTCCTCTATTTTCTTTAGAATTAAGGTTCGCACATAAAAAAAAGACAAACATTGATGCTTGCAATAATCTCCATTCTTTTAGTGATGGGTGCCATGTACATGTTATCTTCATTGGGATACACGATATTGAGCTATGGTTTTGTGAGAAAATCATTTTTTTCCACCATTTTCCTTTAAATCAAAGTTTATCTGTCAAATGAGACAAACATGGATACTTGTAAGAATCTCCTATCCTATTGTGATTGGCCGCCATAAACACGTTCTCCATGTTGGGATACATGACATTGATACTTTGGTTTCCCTAGAAATGCATTTCTTTTCACCATTCTCCTTAGAATAAGAGTTCATCCATTAAATGAGACAAACATGGATACTCATAATGATTTCCTTTCCTTTCATGATTGGCTACCATAAACATATTCACCATATTGGGATACATGCTATTAATGCTTTGGTTTCTCTAGAAAAACTTTTTTTTCCACCATTCTCCTTGGAATCAAAGTTTATCCATTAATTGAGATAAACATGGATACTCATAAGAATCTATATTCTTTTTGTTACTGGCCACCATAAACTTCTTCCCCTCCTTTGGGTACATGATATTGATGCTTTGGTTTCCCATGTAATGCTTTTCTTTTCACTGTTTTCCTTAGAATCAAATTTCGTTCATCAAAAGAGTGGATACTTACAATAATTTCCATTCTTTTACGATTGGCCACCTTAAACATATTTTCTCGATTGAGATATATGATATGATGCTTTTCTTTCCACCATTTTCCTTAGTATCAAACTTTATTCATCAAATCAGACAAACAAGGGTATGCATAATAGTTTCCATTTGTTTTTTGGTTAGCCACCATAAATACATTTTGCTCATTAGATACATGATATCAATGTTTTGATTTCCCAAGAAAAGCTTTTCTTTCCACTATTTTCTTTAGAATCAATGTTCATCCATCAAAATAAGACAAATATGGATACTTTCAATAATATCTAATCCTTTTATGATTGGGTGGCATGAACATATTCTCTTATTGTTTTGCAAGAAAATCATTTGTTTCCCCCATTTTTCATAGAATCAAAGTTTGTCTATCAAATGAAATAAACATGGATACTTATAATATTCTCTTATCCTTTTATGATTAGCCACCATAAACATGTTCTCCTTGTTGGGATACATGACATTGAGACTTTAGTTTCCTTAGAAATGCTTTTCTTTCCTCTATTCTCCTTAGAATCAAAGTTCATCCGTCAAATGAGATAAATATGGATACTAGTTATGATTTCCCTTCCTTTTGTGATTGGCTAGCATAAACACGTTCTTCTGATTAGGATACATGATATTAATACTTTGGTTACCCTAGAAAAGCTTTTCTTTCTACCATTCTTTTAAGAATCAAAGTTCATCCGTTAAATGAAATAAACAAAGATACTCATAATAATCTCCCTTTTGTGAGTGGCCACTGTAGATACCTTATTTTGTCTGGGCTAATTTTTATCAATCTGGGGCACGAATGTTAGAAGGGTTGATGATCGATTATCACAGGGCAAAAAAGTATTTTGAGAAGGACAAGAAGGCCTATGGATCATATCAAAGGTAAATCCAAAGTATGGCATCAAAAGACGTAGTTTAAGGTGTCTAGGGACAAAAGATATGAGAAAATTCACAATTTTGCTTGAATGTATCTTTACATGCTTCTCATAAAATGATACAATGCTCCAATGATCCAAAAATTTGAAATATCCCCATTTTTATCGATACAACATGTAAATGTATCGATACATAAGCTTATGTATTGATACAGGCACTCATGTATCGATACTAGGCCATGCCAAGACCAAAACGTGCATTCTATAAAGAAATGTATCGATACAATCGTTCAGAGTATCGATACGATGATCATTGTGTTGATACAATGTTCTTTGTATCGATACACTCAAGGTTTTTGGACTAAATGTATCGATACATTTTGCAATGTATCGAAACATATTGGCCATTTTCCATGGTCCAGGCATTTTTAGTCATCCACCATTGATTAAAAACTTGATTTTGACTTGTTTCTTTAGATAAAAAAAGATCAAAACCCATATCATATTACATATTTGGACTTTTAAATTAATCAAAACATTTTTTGAAGTCTAAATTAGATCAAAAGGGTTAATGTCACATTATCACCCTATTCCTCTGTTGTTTGTTGACCAAGATCACCATCAGCCACCCTATTTGCTGGAAAATCATTTTAGCATTTAAACCAGCCACATTATGTCAACCACATTGGTAAAAGTTGCTCCCTATAGCCACTTTATGGCCACCACACTAACATCACTTCATCCCCCTTGAAAAAATGACAAAAAAACACCTCCAAAATTGGCTCCAAAATGCTGGTATAAGAAGGCCACTTTTATCTTCGCTAAAAAGGTTAGATTCCAGCCTATTTTCAACTTCCAAAAACGCATTCCCACATCAAGAAAACCAAAATCCCGTAGCTCTTTAATCACCACCCAAAAATAGCCCCAAAATGCTTATTCCCAACCATTACACATTCTAAAAATCACCCTCATCCATACCAGAACTGAAACCTCATTGTTTCACTCTTTTTCTTGCTTATTAACAGCAAGGAAAAGAGGGAAATTCAAGCCATCTCTATTGCTCCAACTATTTGGCCAAAAATTGAAGTTTTGTTGGTATAACTTCTTACTTTGTCACTTTAATTTTTTATTTTTCAGCATCTTCATCATTTTAGTGAGCTTTCCATGTTTCCATCACCCTTTTAGGATTGTCATGCATTATTGTGGCTTTTGGTTATGTTACTTTAAGATTTGGATGCCTTAATGCCCCTTTGATGTGCAAAATGCCTTATTTCATCCTTATTATTTTGATAGCTCTTGCTTATGCATTTTATGGAATACCCATGCATCTTGTTATCTTTAATCCATGTATGAGTCATTAACCTAACACATTTCAAGCACATTTATATATTTGCCTGCATGAATCATTGTCATTTTCAGCATCCATAACATTTTTTTTGTCAAAATGCATAACACTTTCTTTGTCTAGCCCATTGGTAAAGTTAACATCCTTATTCATGTTATGTGCCATCCCCTTATGTGTTTGTTGTCTTCCCTTCGTCACAATGCATGTTTGATGGCTATCAAAAACTAATTTTCAAAACCTCCCCAAGCAAAGCATGTAAGCCTCAAACAATGAGGATTAGCATGAACTTAGCATTTTCTTTAAAGTTAGCAAAATGTCTTAGGGAAAAGTAAGTTTTTCACACCTGGAGTCTTGGGTAAATGAGCTCAAATCTTTTGATTTTATAATGAAAATTGGCTTACACTCATTCTTGAAATGTTCGTGCCTTGTTTTTAAGTTAATACCGTGAATGGTGTGATCAATGGACTATTTCATTCTCCCAAACTACTCTAGGGGCTATGCAAATGAGTTTGTGAGGTTCATGCCACTCTTTCCCTTCAGTCTAGATGTTCGAATGTCAATGACTCAAGTTTGGACCTGTAAACAAAAAGGAAATAGGAGATATCCCCTGCTTTGTTTGTCCTCTGCTAGCAGCATAACTATTGCAAATTGAAAAATCATTTTAAAATCCTAAATGACTTTTCATGAATTTTCTAATATTTTCTCTCAAAGTGTGTCAAATTATCTTTAAAGCGATGTCTTATTCACCCCCGGGTCATTTTGTATGAGAGAGTTATAATTTTTCAAATCTAAACTATCAAAAACCTCTAGAATCTAAACATGTAATCTAGTTGGGCTGTTCAGACCACTAAATGATTTTTCCAAAATTTTCAAATATTTTTCCTAAAACAATCATGAAATTCCCTTTTCAGAAAGGTATCGCTTGTAATTTTTTAATACCAAATGAGTCTAAGGTGATTTTTCAAATTTCGACACATCTTGTCTCTCATATGCTTTGCCAGTAGCATAATCAATCTGAACTTGAAAATTTATTTCCTTGGAAAATGCTTTTTTGGATATTGGGAACACTTTTAGACTGACCTTCAATGAGTTACCTTTCTAATGGTATCTTGTCCACCCTCTAAAGCCTTCAAACCAATTTAGAATAAATTTGGGAAGGCAAATAGCAGGATGTTATCCTCTATTTTCAGTTATGGTCAAAATTGAGTTGTTTTCCCGAGCTTCATCTCAAGACATTTGAATGTAACATGCGTCGATTTCCCACAAGCTTATATCAAGGCAGAAACATAATTTACATCTTTACCATCCTCATTCACAATAATTTCTTTTGCCAAAAAATCATTGGAATGCTTACCCATTTTCTAAATCATGAAGTTTAGTCACCTTAAGTTTTCCAACTCGACTTCTCTAAAGAGTGTAAGATATGTCACTTTTGGGGATACTTTAACCCTGACTTTCTAAAGGGATACTTTAATCCCACTTTTCAAAATTATCGAGATTGAAAAATCTTTCTTTGTCAAAATGATTTGTCATCCATGGGGATACTCCAACCTCAACCTTTTGAGGGGATATTCTAACCCCGCTTTTCAAAATTATCAAGATTTAAAATTCTTCCTTTGTCAAAATTACTTGTCATCCACAGGGATGCTCTAACTCTGACCTTCGAAAGGATACTCTAACCCCACTTTTTAAAGTTGTCAAGATTTAAAAATCTTCCTTTGTCAAAATTATTTATCATCCACGGGGATATTCCAACCCCATCTTTCTGAAGGGATACTCCAACCCTGTCTTTCAATGGCAATTAAATTTTTCTCCTTCTTATACTTCCATGAATATGTCAAACAAACCTCGTTGAATCAAAAAACCCAAGATGCATCCCAAAAATTGTCGATTTGGTTATTCTCGGATAATTAATGCTAATTGTGAGATAAATTCCAATAGTTCATCCTTTTCCTTTATCGTTGCATTGAATGATCTATGTCATGTTACTTTATTTATTGCTTTACTAACATGATTTCTTTATGATGATTATTTGCATCATGTTTTCCAATCATTTCAAATAAAACTAAAGGTAATATTCCATGTGGGTACCTCTCCAGTGCTAAGAGTAGAATATTCCATTTTTCAAAGTAAAATCCAGAGGTTAGTTTTATTGGAAATCTCCATATTCCCCATCTATCTGAGGCGTATATGAGATTAAATAATTTTAATCAAAGCCTCGATTTATATTTCTATAAGATACATGCATTAAAAGTGGTTATATTGAAATAATGACAAGTTAAGATCAAAAGAATCAAAACCGAGATAAGACATAGCTAGTAAGGTACCAATTTTGGGCATCGCGAAGAGGTTCATACCTAATCATGTGTAACCAAGTCCCAAACCCAAAAGGCAAATCTTTGCAGTACGTAGACCACAGGATCGATGTTTTGAGTTTTGTAACTCAAAACATGGGTTTCAATAAGCATCCGATCATGCCTAGCTTGAAATGATCGGTGGCTACTCCCAGCATTGACCATTTTGTAATGGTCATCCAAGACCAATAAGATGAGCAATTTGTCTTATGGTCCCCTTCACTGTATCATAAGTTAAGAATCTGTACTTTCTCATTCTCTTCACATTGAGAAGGAAAAGTCTCAGTCAAAAAGACATTCCTAAGTCAAAAAAATATTTTAAGTTATACATACTTATAAATCCAAGAAGATCCACCCCAGGGTATGTTGCGATAACTTGGTGACTCCACTAGGGATAGTACAGAGAGTTAGGCCAATAACTAGCCGTGCCTTGCTAGGTTCCCTATTCTTTCAATCTTCGATCATTATTTAACTATGAACCTTTTTGTTTTATCAACTAATCTTTTATTTGGCATGATTGTTAGGATTGTCTTATTTTTTAATAATCATCAGTTTAATAAAAATGGTAATACGGAAGTAAACAAAAAAATTTGATCGTTTCCTCGTCACACATCATGCACTTGCATTTGCATTAGTGTCCCACCAAACTCCATGATGTGGTTATAACCTAATTATTAGGAGAAAGTGAGCTATCCGCCTTCGTGAGTAACCCTCTATAGAGGCATGGTAATAACTTTCAGGATGCAAACTGCCTATGTCTTTTATGAGTAACCCTCTACATTTGCATAGGGAAATACATCCAACAGATCGAACCCCTTTCTCCAAACCCGCGATGGCTCTAGGATGGACGTCCCTTAATTGTCCTTACCGGACAGAAGAGCAGTTCGGATACCTATTTAGGCATCAACTTAAACCTCATATAGTGAGCCTTGCAAGCTAAGCCATGTCAATATCAAAATACTACTAGAATACCTGGAGAATATGGTCACTTGAGGAAACATTCCTAACCTTTACTCTTAATTACCATAATTATATAGTTGACAATGAGTATACAATTGTCACCTACATCTGTATTTTTATCATTTATTAAGGAATAGCATCATGTTGCCCGAACAATGGCTAACCTTTGTATAAATAAGTGACAATGAACAAAAAACCATCATTCACAATGTCATATACTGTAAGTCGTTATGCTGTCAGAGTCATAGCTTAATGCGCATACGCACTAGTGGTGATAAACGAATATTACTACTAGTCAGTTATTTTTCCATCAAAATAAGATATTGCATCACCTCATAAAGGACAAATTGCACCCTCGCATGTTGAAATACTGCTCGTTTCTCATCTCACCTCCTTGCTTGAGACATGTTATGAATTTTTTTCTGATGTTCTTAAATTCTTTATTTCCTTACATTTTTTCCTATTTGTTCCACTAACTTGTTTTCCCTTCGTTTGTGTTTTGGTGCATGTATCATTTCATCATAACCATCATGTCCATCATCATTTTGGGATAATTGTTCTGGTTCGATGTTTAACAAGGGGCATAATTTTGTAGCAACAGCTTATCTCCATTATCAAGTCCTTTGAAAATGTTAGAACATGGTCAGAAGGTCGCCAATGTCAAGATGGGGACATTTTAAAGCCTTACTACATCTCAGAAATGCATGAAGAGGTTAAAGTCAGTTTCTATCAGAATGATTGTCAAAAATTGAAGCACATTTAGGACAGTTAGGATAGCAACAAGAAAGAAGCCTTCACTAAAAAGTACAAGGATATAACTCTCTTACTTCGAGTTCAGTTAGATGATAGCTTATTGTGAGCAGTGACACAGTTTTAGGATCTAACCTACCAATGTTTCACCTTCAACCAACAATATTGAGTCCCTACCATTGATGAGTACACAGCTCTGCTCAACATAGAAGGGCTAAGTCAGACTGGATTTACTACAAAGCTCTAATGCCTCCTCTATTCAAGAAAAGGCTGAGGCAAATTCTTGAAGCCACAAAAGTATGGGTTGACAGTCACGTTAAAGTAAAAGGGAGCGCGAATGCATCTTTTAGGCTAGCTTGAAAGAGGCAATGGTAAATCTTTTTGATCAAAAGAAAGCTCAAGATGTCCACATTTTGGTAGTCTATAGGCTTATTATATTCCCAAAGACCTTGAGCTTTGTGGAGGCAGTAGTCATAGATTTCTTTTCTCACTTATGTTGCAACATTAACCCTATTTCTGCCATCATCATCGAAATCATCCACGCCTTTAGTTTTTGTAAAAGAATAGGGACAAGAAGGTTTCTTGGGTGCACCCCATTGCTCCAACTATGGCTCCTAGGTCATCTCTGTGTTAGCAAAAGGAAAGCCAAGCAAAAATTTCTTATCAGTCCTTTTTCCACGGCATTAAAGGTTGAATGTCATCAAAATAAGACAAAACAACATTGGGTCAAGGAATTACGAAGTGTCAAGGAGGAAGAAATCATGTGGAGAGCTCTATAGGTGTTCCTTCAATCGATTGTGTATAGATGTGGAGACTACATTTATGTACCATTCCTAGGATTATGGGAAAATGCCAGTTATGCTCCTTTATTGGTATGCGTCAGTTCTAGTGCTAGCAATTCATCTCATTCTTCGAAGACTTAGGACATTGGGATTTTGAATACGGAGAGCCCAATTATAAAGAAAAAGTCCAATTAGCTTTCCAATCCTAGAAGAAGGTCCATTGTATGGAAAGATACTAGAGAGGAAGCCCCACCATGCCTGGATACGAAGAATGCAGACTCTGCCGTATCAATGATACATTGCTACCACCTAAATCTGGGATATTGTAAATCCCAATAGAGGTACCACTTTCTGAGATTAAGCTATTTAGGAGGGAGTTCGAGCAAGAAAAGCATCCTTTGCTACAAAAATCTCTCGACTTAAGGAGGAAAAGGGCTAGCTAGAGACGAATATCTCTCTTAGGAGCAGTGAAATGTATCAAGTCGTTCAAGAAAGGGATCACTTCAAAGATGACCTTGAAAGCCTAACCAAGGATTATATGACACTCTGAAAAGCTAACAAGTCCCGATGCATTGGCAAGACATCAGTTGAATGGGAAGCGAAAGTTGCTGCTCTCAATCGCAGGCTGAATTAGCAAAATGAGGAAGTTAAAACTAGCAAAAAAAAGTTCACGAGGGCATGTGTTCTTACTTCCACTTACCAACGAAGGATTCGAAGACTCAAGGCCCAAACGCAAGATGTGAAAGCCACCAGGGTTGAAAATGAAGCCCTCATTCATAAAATCCATGAGTTAGAACAGTCTCTTCAGGATCATCAAGGTCATATCAATGAACTAACAAGGGCTTTCAAGCAACGCAAACTAGATTGGCAAGCGACAATCAACCAAACATGTCTAAACTACCAAGAACAAATTAGCACCTCACTAAGCAAGCTCAGATGGCTCAACGAGAGGCAGATGACATGATTGAAGTAGCTTGGTCCATAAGGCGAGACATCGTACCTATTGAAAATCAAGAGCAATAACTTATGGGTTTTTTTTATCATTTGATTAAATAATGTAATCATGTTAGATACTTTCAGATTTAATCATGTCATAAAAGAAACCCTTTTGTGACTTTATGAATAATGTTATTGATGAAGTTGTTCCAAGAATCAGTTATCTCCAATGTATATGCACATTTAATTTTACTACTTTCATTACACTTGCATTAATCATTCATTATCTAAACTCATCTTGCATCATAAATGCTCATCAATAAATACATTTTTAATAAAAGTCTAATACGAGAATTAGGCCATAAAAGTGCAAGGGATTCCAAGATCAATCAGCAACATGGAACATTACATCACACATTGCTACAACACATGATGTCGTAAAAAAATCATGGAAAGTGATCATAAAGCTTATATTGAGCGACTTGATCTAATGGTTAAGGAATTACAAGAGTAGATGCTTTGCCAGCAATATGAAATGGAAAATCAAATCGCAAATCTTATGGAACTAATGACTACCTTTATAAAAGAAAAAAGGGCCAGCGAGCACTATTAAAACAAGGAATGATCCTCCTAATGCTGAAAATCCCCCTACCAATAATCTAGAACCTACCTAAGAGGAAACTAGACAAGAACAATGGCCTGCTCCTACACCTATCACTCAGGCTCCACCAGTCATCTACCTTAATCCCATTATGGAAGGTCAATTTATTCCCGGCACTCAAAGGGTGAATGTAGGAGTCTCATCGGTAGATCCGATAACCCTTGACCATAAGGAACCAGAGAAAACAGAAGGTCAAAAGTCCACCATGACTGCAGAAGAAGTGAACAAATTCTAGCTATTGAAAAAATACCTTTAAGCTATCGAAGGGAGTGACAAGTTCAAAGCTATTAACATGTAATCGCTGTCTTTGGTGTCCAACCTTGTTATTCGCTTAAAATTCAAAGTCTCAGAGTTTGAAAAGTTTAATGAAACCACTGACCTTTCTGTCCATATCTGAATGTACCTATGAAAGATGGCCAGGTATGAGAAAGATGAAAAGCTCTTCGTCCATTGCTTCTACCATAGCCTTATTAGGGTAGCAACTTGATGGTATATCAAGCTAGACAATGTGAAAATCCAATCATAGGCTAACTTGGCTAAGGCCTTTCTAAATCAATACCAGCACATGTCAAATTAGGCATCGGATTGACTTTCCCTAATGAATTTTGAGAAAAGATTCACTAAAAGTATCAAGTAATACGCCCAAAGGTGGAGAGAGAAAGCAGCCCTAGTCTAGCCTCTTTTTATAGAAAAAGTGATGACAGTCACTTTCATTCACAGTTTACGTGCTCTTTATTATGAGAAGCTCGTAGGAAATGCCATCAGGAAATTTACAGACTTAGTGCTATTTAGTGAAATAATCGATGCTACCATTAAGGGTGGTAAAATGTCTGCCAAGGAAACTATTGGGTTAAGTAAGAACTAGGAAAGAGAGGCCAATGCCATAAGTTATGCTAGCTTATCTCAGACAAAATGATGTCAAATACCCGACATTCACTACCCAAGCATACCGTATTCTCACCCTTTACCATACCCCCTTAGCCAATTAATGCCATAACCTATAACCCATCCTTTGCAATGCCATCCAACCTACCACAAAACTACCCTCCATTAGTTCACCAAAGTACCAATTGAGCAACCAAAAATGCATATGGCAATCAAGGTGCAAATCAACAAATACAACATTTTGATCCCATCCCTATAACCTATACAGAGCTCTACCAGACCTTGCTCCAAAATCATTTAGTGGCCCTAATCTATGTCCCAAAAAAGAAGCCACCATACCCATAATGGTACAAGCCTAACACCCACCATGAATACCATGCTAGGGCAATAGAAGCATGACATTAAAAACAATATATCCTTTAAACGAAATGTCCAAAATCTAATTAACTCAAAAGTCTTGCAGTTTGGGATGAACTAGAGACCAACTATTGCCTCCAATTCTTGACTAAACCAGACTGAGCTAGCTGCAAACATGATCGACATTAAGAAGAAATATGAAGTTAAGGCAAGTGTAAAAGATGTAGGGACACTAATGTTCTTGGTTTGGCAAGCATTGATCCAGGTCGAGTTGCTCAACATAACAAAAAAATTGAAAGACAATCCCGATAACTTCTATGACTTTCATATAATTATAGGTCATACGCTACAAACATGCAGGAAGTTTAGGTCCATGGTTCAAAGAATGATGAACAAAGGCCAGATAGAATTTTATAATGAAATCACACATGCTGCTGAATCTATGAATATGATAAATAATGAAACCATAAAGCCACCTTATAAGAGAAACTAACCCCTCATTCTTTATAGCAAGTAAAGTCCTAAGGTTAGTTCTTCGACACTTACACCAAAGTTAGTTGTGGAATTACCTAAACCATTCCTGTATAAGAGCAATAAAGCTATCCCATGCAAATACAAGAATCAAGTAGTAATGATAAAAAAACTAACTCCCTCAACTGCTATAATGGAACCGTCAGGAGTCAGTCTTTTAAACTGTAGCAATAGGGGTTACGCTTCCCCAGCTCAAAAAAATATAAGGTTGATGCATCTCCAAGCACCAGTACCACTCAGGCCAAAGCAAAAAATTTTGTGCCCAAAGAAATCAAGGAAACAGTAAGTGAAAGAGAAGCCATAGAGTTTCTTAAGTTCATCAAGCACAGTGAATACTATATTATAGACCAGTTAAGCAAACAACCCGTAAAGATTTCTGTGCTATCTCTACTTCTTAATTCAGAGGTTCACCAAAATGCATTATTAAAGGTGCTAAACAAAGCATATGTGCCCTCATTCCAGTGGACAAGTTGGATCGGCTAGTGAACAACATCATGGCCGATAATTATATCTTTTTCATTGAGGATGAGATCCCACCTGGAGGTAAGGGCGATTATAAAGCTTTGCATATCACTACCCATTGCAAGGGACGTGTTTTGCCAAAAGCACTCATAGACAATGGGTCAGCCCTTAATGTTATGCCTTTGACTACATTAAGCAAACTCCCTGTCGATCAGTCCAGCATCAAGAGTAGCCATACCATAGTCTGAGCTTTTGATGGAACATGTCATGGAGTAATTGTAAATATCACAATCTAGCTTCGATAGGCCTTGTACATATGAAGTTGACTTTCAAGTTTGGATATTAATTTTTTTTACAATTGCCTATTACGAAGGCCATGGATATGCTCCACTGAAGCGTTCCATCCTCTCTCCATCAAAAGGTTAAATTTATGATAGATGATAAAGTAGTCACCATCAAAGCTGAAGAAGAAATGATTGCCACTACTTTCACCGAAGATATCTATATAGAGCCTAATGAAGATCATCAGATTTATTATTCTAATCCTTCGAGTTCATGAATGCAATATTTATGGGAGAAAGATTGCCAATAGTTTAACCCCACCTGTCAAAAGGTACCTACTCAGGTTTAAAAATGATCATTAGCAAAGGTTCTCATGCTGGAAAAGGGCTTTGCAAGAATCTATAAGGGATGGCTCAAGCCCTACAGGTTATCAATCAAGCCAACAAAAGAGGCTTAAGATTCAAGGCCAATGCATACTCGAGAAAGTAGCAAGAAAAAAGGATCTACAACTAGGAGATGACATGATAATTAGGTTAAGAGGGGAAATCGAAGCCAGTAATGTTCCCATCTCTCCATGAGATTCCTCATTCGTAAGGATGAATCGATCTAAGCCAACCAAAAGAACAAAAGGTTAAAGATGTCTTGGTCATCTTAAACAAAGCACTTAACAACTCTATCTTAAAGATACCGAGCCATAAAATTTGTGTCCTTCCACTATAACCTGATTTTGATGATACGGTCATGATAGAAGCCCATGCACTTTTCCTGTCCTTTTTCTATAATGTCAAAAATTAAAAACCTACCTACTCCTGCCTGGAGGCAGGTGTCCTATGTAAGGGCATTTTTTATCAATCATTATCAATGAAATGAGTTTTACATATATCATTTCATATTATGCATCACTTTTCAACCTATTTGTCTCTATTACTCTTTTATCTTCATTTTTATCTAAATCCTTTGATTGTGTATATGCCTTTTGCAATGTTTATTCCTTTCCCCTTTCAGATGTCTTGACGATAGTGATATGGATGTGTCTAATGGGTTACTAAAGATTAATTTCGAACAGTCAATTTACACTAATAAAGTTGATCCTAAAGAAGATTTTAAAGATAGATCTATACCACTAGACCTTTTACGATTAGTCAAGTAAGAAAAAAGCAGATCATGCGCCATAAAGACCAACAGAAGTAATAATTTAAAGACTCAGGAAGATCAAAAGGAGATTAAAATCGAAACCTTAATAAAGTTGACAACCAGGACCAAGATGATAGATTTGCTCTAAGAATATCAAGATGTATTCTTTTGGTTATATCAAGTCATGCTAGGACTAGACACTGATATAGTAGTCCATAAGCTTCCCATTAAGATCGGATGTAAATCGATTCGGTAAAAATTAAATGGGATGAAGCTAAAAATGCTTCTCAAAATTAAAGAGAAAGTCAAGAAGCAGTTTGATGCAGGGTTTATTGGACTAGCCAAATATCCATAATAAGTTGTCAACATAGTCCTAGTCCCAAAGAAAGATAGCAAAGTATGAATATATGTTGATTATCAGGATCTGAATCAAATTATTCCTAAGGATAACTTCCCGCTACTTTATATTAACATATTAGTAGACAACACGATAGAGAATTCTCTGTTCTCCTCCATGGATGGATTCTCAAACTACAACCAGATCAAGATGGCCCCTGAAGACATAGAGAGAAGAACTACCATAACCTTGTGGGGGACATTTTGCTATAATGTCATGCCTTTCGGACTCAAAAATGCTGGGGCATCCTATCAATGGGCCATGGTAGCCCTATTCCATGACATAATGCATAAAAAAATTAAGGTCTACATTGATGACATAATTGCCAAGTCAATGAAAGAGGATAAGCATGTCACAGACCTTCAGAAACATTTTGAAAGGCTATGAAAACTTCAACTCAAATTGAATCCTGCCAAGTGTTCCTTTGAAGTCACTTTGGGTAAGCTTCTAGGCTTTATAGTCAGCGAAAAAGGGATTGAAGTTAACCCAGCCAAAGTCAAAGCCATTCAAGATATGCCACTACCTCAAACCTAAAAGAAAGTGAAAACTTTTTTGGGGAGACTGAACTATATTGTTAGATTCATATCCTAGCTGACTGACAAATGCGACCCCATCTTTTGGCTCTTTCGCAAACAAAATCTGGGAGAATGGAATATGGCATGTCAAGAAACCTTTGATAAAGTCAAACATTATCTATCAAGCCCACCAATGGTGGTACCGTCGATCCCCAATCAACCTTTAATCCTTTAATTAGCAATCTTTGACAAGTCTAAGGGTTGTGTATTAGGGTAGCACAATAATTCAAGAAAGAAGGAACAAGCAATGTACTACTTAAGCAAAAAGTTCATAGAATGTGAGTGCGATTACTCTATAGTCGAGAAGTTATGTTGTGCTTTAGTATGGATAGCTAAGAGACTTAGGTAGTACATGTTGTATCATATCACGTTATTGATTGCAAGGCTTGATCCAATCAAGTATCTATGCAAGCCTTTGCACTATCAAGAAGGCTAACTAGATGGCAAGTCCTACTTCTTTACTATGACATTGCCTATGTCAGTCAAAAGGCCATCAAGGAAAGTGTGATAGTTGATTTTTTGGCAAGTCGAGCGGTAGATGACTATGAACCCTTAAATTTTAACTTTTTAAATAAAGATCTAATGTGCATTTATGAAGATGAAGATGCTTTCAACCAAGATCAATCTTGGAAAATGCATTTTGATAGAGCATCAAATACTCTAGGACATGGAATTAGGACAATGTTGATGTTACCTAATATAAGTCATTATCCGTTCATAGCAAGGCTAAATTTTGACTGCATGAATAATATCACAGAATATGAAGCTTGTTTCATAGGGCTTTACGTAGCCATTGAGAGGAATGTCAAGATATTACAGGTGTTCGATGATTGGCCCTAGTTATCTACCAATTGAAAAAAGAATGGCAAACTTGCCATGCCAAGCTGATGTAGTATGGGAAGCTGATAGCAGAGCTCAAGAAAGAATTTGATGATATTAGTTTTTAACACTTACCTCGAGAATAAAACCAAATAGCTGATGCTTTGGCTACCTTATCATCTGTGTTTAAAGTCAACCAAGAGTCAGACATTGCTCCTATCCAGATGAGCATCTGCATAACTCTGGTTTATTATCATAGTGTCAAAAAAGAGAAAGATGGCCTACCATGGTACTGTGACATCCTTCGTTACATTAGGGATCAACAATATCCTAAACATGAAATCGAGACTAATAAAAGGATTATCAAAAGACTGGCTATAGGATTTGTTCTCGATGGAAAAATCTTATACAAAATTAGTTACGATCAAGTATTGCTTAAATGCGTTGACACTCCTAAAGCCAAAAAGATCCTAGAAGAAGTTCATGAAACGATTTATGGCACACATGCTAATGGACATCATATGGCCAAGCAAATCATGAGAGCGGGTTATTGCTGCTTGACCCTCCAGAGAGACTGCATTAATTATGCCCAAAAATGCCATAAGTGTTAAATCTATGCAGGCGAGACTAATGTCCCTTCAGTGCCACTTCATGTCATGATGACCCCATGGCCTATCTCCATGTGGGGCATGGATGTGATCAGGCCAATCACATTTAAAGCTTCCAAGGAGCATTGTTTTATCTTGGTAGCAATCAACTATTTCACCAAATGGGTGGAGGCTACTTTGTATGCTAATGTCACTAGATCGATCGTTTATAAGTTTTTTAAGTGAGACATCATTTGTAGATATGGCTTCTTGAACCAAATCATCACAGACAATGCAAGCAACTTAAACAATAAAATGATGTAAGCGATCTGTTCACAGTTTAAGATCCAGCATCATAATTCTATCCCTTATCGCCCAAAGATGAAAAAAGGCAATTGAGGCGCCAATAAAAACATTAAAAAAATAGTTAAGAAAATGGCTAAGGCTTACAAAGACTGGCATGAGAAGCTATTCTTTGCACTTCATGCCTATCAGACTTTAGTGTGCACTTCCAGGTATGCTACCCTATTTTCTCTTGTCTAAGGGATGGAAGCTGTATTGCTTATTGAAGTAAAGATCCCTTCTTTCACGGTCTTGATGGAAACTAAACTTGAAGAAGCTTAATGGGTCAAAAATAGATACGACCAGCTCAGCCTTATCCAGGAAAAATGCATGGAGGCCATCTGCCATGGTCAAATGTATCAAAGACGTATAATCCAAGCCAACAACAAAAAGATGCACCTGCAACAATTTCACCCAGGTGAATTGGTATTGAAGAAGATCCTCTTAATTCATGAAGATGCACAGGGCAAATAGATCCTTAATTAGGAAGGACAGTATGTCGTTAAGCAAGTTTTCTCTGGAGGGGCCCTGATCTTGTTAGAAATGGATAGCAATGTCTTGCCGAAACCAATCAACTCAGATTTTGTCAAGAAATATTACACGTAGAAGGCAAAAACCTAAAAGGAGTCCTTAAAAAAGGGAAAACAAAAAAAAACAAATAACAAAAAAAATAGGTCCAAATAAAAATCTAAAAATGGCATCTGGGCAACCAACCCAACTACGATTAAAACCATAAAGGTGACTTGAGAAGATCAATTTTGATGGGGCATGAACCGAGAGCACCTATAGGACAATGAAAAGCAATCCTACGGATTTTTCAAAGATCAACTCATGCCAGGCATATCCATTGTTTGGAAAAGATCTTGAAAAGCACCTAGAGAACATCCATGTCATGATTGTCAAAGGCATTTTTTGCCTAACAGACCGTCCTTCTAGCTACCCTATCACTTATTTGTCAAAAAAATATATAGCAAGTTATGTCTCTTTGTTGTTATGAATAAATATTACCTTGTTTCTTTTAACCCCTGTACAATTCACATTACACTTGTCATTTAACTAATAATTTTTAATAATCAATTGAAATATGCATTATGACATCTTGATATTACATTGAAAGGAAAAGAAAAGCACAAGGAACTCAACTTATGCCTTAATCGTCAAGATCATGCACTTTTTATGCCCAAACACCATTTGGCATGACCATACACCAAACCATTTCTTGCCTTGACAAGCCACATCTCAAGAAAAACCATTTTAGGCTAACCAAAATTAACCTATGCATTCTATTAGAATCCTATCAAAACCAGAGACATCAACCTAATCAGTCGAATAGTGTCTAAATTGTTAACAATGCCTTCCATTTCTAACGAAAATGATTGAGTCTCCCGAATTGAGAAACTTAATAGTACAAATTTTTGAGGCTAAATTTTTTGTCATATCCCCAGCAGAGCCAAAACAACCTATAATCCCCAGCGGGATTAGGAAAATTTTCATTTATAGTTACATCAAAGGCAAATCACCATCCTTATGAGAGTCTGAATGATGTGCAAGAAAAACTACGGCTATTTCTCATATTACACTTCACATCATGCAACCATGACAGCATTTCTTATCATGCACCCATATTACCATCATATATTATCATTTTTACAATATCACTTCAAGTTAGGTTCATTAAACCTCCAAGGAATTCTTAGTAAGAACTTTAATCTTCATAAACCAAGTTTCATTCAGGTAAGGTCATTTTCTTCTCATTACCTCATGTCAAAATCCTTTTTATTAAGCAACTGCTGTCAAAGTGCCAGTGTCAAGAAATTATTGTCTAGAAACTATTATAAAAACTTTTGTCAAGAACATTTGTCAGAAGCTTTGTCAAGCATTTTGTCAAGAACTAATGTCAAAACCTTTTCATCAGGAAATTTTGTCATACATGTTTGTTAAGAAAAACTTGTATTAGAACTTTTATAAAAAAAACGTTGTCAGCACCTTTTTCAAAGCCCATAAGTCAGTGGCACCCTTTCCAAAAGGCCATAAATTAGTGGCACCCTTTTAAAGCCCATAAGTCAGTAGCAAGTTTTTTGAAGCCTGTAGGTCAGTGACATCTTTTTAAAGTCTACAAGCTAGTGGCACTTTTTTGAAAGCCCACAAGTCAGGGGCATCCTTTTAAATCTCATAAGTTAGTGGCATCACTTTAAAGCCCATAAGTCAGTGGCACCCTTTTCAAAGCCTACAAGTTATTGGCACCCCTTCAAAGCCTATAAGTCACTAGTACATTTTCAAAGCCCAAAGTTAGTGGCATCTTTTTAAAGCCCAAAAGTTAATGGCACCTTTTTCAAAGCCCATAAGTTAGTGGCATCCTTTTCAAAACCCACACAAGCTGGTGGCACCTAACCTGAGTCAAAGCCCACACAAGTTGGGGGCACCTATATCGAAAATCCCTGCTCCTTTGCACCTACCTAAGGGGGTCAAACTTTAGAAAACCTAACACCCTAGTAGGGAGGCAAACCCTACAAAATTCACTTAAACCTTTATCAGGATCATTGCTAATACACTACATTTATCACAGCAAAGTTAATTACAATTTATTTCTTTGTTGGTGTTCTGAAAGTGCTTGTCCACCCTGAATAAAATAGTGTCTATTTGTCTTCGCCCTACTTTTGATTCTCAGCAACGCTCAAAGAGTAGCAGCTGTAAACACCTTATTTTGTCCTGGCTAATTTTTAGCAATTTAGGGCAGGGACATGAGTGGAGGCGATGATCGCTGAGCGACATTTTATTTTGAGAAGGTTAAGAAGGCCTATGGATCATATCAGAGATAAATGCAAATATGTGGCATCAAAAGGCATAGTTTAAGGTGTCCAGGGATAAAATATATGAGAAAATTCATAATTTTCCTCGAATGTATCGATACATGGTTTTCATGCATCGATACAATGCTTTAACATGCCAAATATTTTAAATGTCCTTATTTGTATCGATGCAACATGTAAATGTATTTATACAAGAGGTCATGTATCGATACTAAGCCATGCTAAGACCAAAACGTGCATTATGTAAAGAAATATATCGATACATGTCAACATGTATTGATACATTGGTTCATAGTATCGATACAATGATCATTGTATTGATACAATGTTCATTGTATCGATACACTTAAGGTTTTTAGACCAAATGTATCGATACATACAGGCCATTTTCCATGGTCTAGGCATTTTTTTACTCATCCACCATTGATCCAAAACATGATTTTAACTCATTTCTTTACATCAAGAAAGATCAAAACCCATATCAAATTATGAATTTGGACATTTGAATTAATCAAAATATTTTTTGAAGCCTAAATTAGATCAAAGGGGTTAATGTCACATGATCACCCTACTCCTCCTTTATTTGTTGACCAATATCATCATCAGCCACCTTATTTGCCGAAAAATCATTTTAGCATTTAAACCAGCCACCCTATGTCCATCACATTGGCAGCAAGTTGCTCCCTATAGCCACTTTATAGCCATAATGTTGACATCACTTTGTTATTCTTGAGAAATGATAAAAAAAACCTCTAAATTGGCTCTAAAATGCTGGTATAAATAGACCACTTCCATCTTAGCTAAAGAGGTTAGATTCCAGCCTATTTTTACCTTCCAAAAACATGTTCCCACATCAAGAAGACTAAAATCCTTTAGCTCTTCATTCACCACCCAAAAATAGCCCTAAAACACTCATTCCCAACTTTTACGCATTCTGAAAATCACCTTCATCCATACCAGAACCAAAAACCTCATTGTTTCTCTCTTTTTCTTGCTTATTAACAATAAGAAAAAGAGAAAAATTTAAGCCATCACTGTTGCCCCAACTATTTGGCCAAAAATTGAAGTTTTGTTGGTATAACTTCTTACTTTATCACATTTATTTTCTATTTTTTAGCATCTTCATCATTTTAGTGAGCTTTCCATGTTTCCATCACACTTTTAGGATTCTTATGCATAATTGTGGCTTTTGGTTATGTCAATTTAAGATTTCGATGCCTTAATGCCCTTTTGATGTGCAAAATGCCTCATTTCATCCTTATTGTTTTGATAGCTCTTTCTCATGTATTTTATGCTATATCCATGCATCTTGTTATCTTTAATCCATGTATGAATCATTGGCCTAACATATTTCAAGGACATTTATATATTAGCTGAATCATTGTCAATTTCAGTATCCATAACATTTTCTTGTCAAAATGCATAACACTTTTTTTGTCTAGACCATTGGTAAAGTTAGCATCCCTATTCATGTTACGTGCCATCCCTTGTATGGTTGTTGTCTTCTTCTTGTCAAAATGCATGTTCGATGGCTATCAAAAACTAATTTTCAAAACCTTCCTAAGCCAAGCATGTTAACCTTAACCAGTAAGGATTAGCATGAACTTAGCCTTTTTCTTAAAGTTAGCAAAATATCTTGGAGAAAATTAAGTTTCCAAATTTGGAATCTTGGTTAAATGAACTTAAATCTTTTGGTTTTATAATGAAAATGGCTTTACACTCATTCTTGAACTATTTGTGCCTTCTTTTTTAGTCAAAACCTTGAGTGGTATGATCAATGGACTATTTCATCATCCCAAACTACTTCGGGGCTCTGCAAATGAGTTTGTGATGTTCATGCCACTCTTTCCCTTTAATCATGGAAGTTTGAATGTTAATGACTGAAGTTTGGGCTCGTAAACATAAAGGAAATAAGAAATATCCCTTGCTTTGCTTTATCCCCTACTAGCAGCAAAACTGTTGCAAATTGAAAAATGACTTTAAAATCATAAACGATTTTTCATGAATTTTTTAATATTTTTCTCTTAAAGTGTGTCGAATTATCTTAAAAATGATCTTATTCACCCCTGGGTCATTTGGGATAAGGGAGTTATGATTTTTCAAATCTAAACTATCCAGAACCTTTGGAATCCAAACATGTATTCTAGTTGGGCCATTTAGACCCACAAATGATTTTTCCAAATTTTTCAAATATTTTTCCTAAAAGGTTTATGAAATCCCCTCTCAGAAAGGTATCACTTGCAATTTTTTGATACCAAATGAGTCGGGGGTGATTTTTTAAATTTTGACACACCTTGTCCCTCATATGCTCTGCCAGCAGCAAAATCAATCTAAACTTGAAAATTTATTTCCCTGGAGAGTGACTTTTTGGGATATTGGGAACACTTTTAGATTGACCCTTATCGAGTTACCTTTCTAATGGTGTCTTATCCACCCTCTAAAGCCTTTAAACCAACTTAGAATAAATTCAGAAAGTGGGATAGCATGATGCTGTCCCCTGTTTTCAGTTATGGTTAAAATTGAGTTATTTTCCCGAGCTTTATCTTGAGACATTCAACTGTCTTTGTGTCACCCGGATCAAACTCGAGAACATGCTTCGATCTCCCATAAGCTCGTATCATGGCATGAACACAGTTTACATCTTAACCATCCTTTTTCACAATAATTTCTTTTGCCAAAAAATCACCAGAATGCTCACCCATTTTTTAAATCACAAAGTTTTGTCACCTTAAGTTTTCCAACTCGACTTCTCTTAAAAGTGTCAGACGTGTCACTTTTGGGGATACTCCAACCTCAATTTTCCAAAGGGATACTCCAATCCTACTTTTCAAAATTATCGAGATTGAAAAATCTTTCTTTGTTAAAATGATTTGTCATCCACAGGGATACTCTAACCCTAAACTTTTGAAGGGATATTCTAGCCCCCACTTTTCATAATTGTTAAGATTTAAAAATGTTTCTTTTTCAAAATTATTTGACATCCATAGGGATATTCCAACCCCATCTTTTGAGGGGACACTCTAACCTTGTCTTTCAACTGTGATTAAATTTTTCTCCTTCCCAGACTTCCATGAATATGTCAAACAAACCTCGTTTAATCAAGAAACCCAAGATGCATTTAAAAAATTATCGATTTGATTATTCTTGGATAATCAATGTTAACTGCGAGATAAATTTCAATAGCCCATCCCTTTTCTTTATCATTATATTAAATGATCCATGTCTTATTACTTTATTTATTGCTGTACTAATATGATTTCTTTATGATGATTATTTGCATTCATGTTTTCTAATCATTTCAAATAAAATAAAGGGTAATATTCAACGTCGATATCTCTCCAGTGCTTAAAGTGAAATATTCCATTTTGTAAAATTCAAGGGTTAGTTTTATTGAAAATCTCTATATTCCCTATCTCTCTAGGGTGTATATGAGATTAAATCTTTTCCATCAAAACCTAGATTTGTATTTCTATAAGATTCATGCATTAATGACGAGTTAAGATCGAAAGAATGAAAATCGAGAAAAGATATAGCTAGTAATGTACTAATTTTGGGCATCGCAAAGATGTTCATATCTTATCCTGCGTAATCAACTCCTGAACCCAAACGATGAATCTTTGCACTACGTAGACCACGGGATTGATGTTTTAAGTTTCATAACTCAAAATATGGGTTTCAATAGGCATCTGGTCACGCTTAGCCTGAAATGATAAATGGCGACTCCAAGCGTTGACCATTTTATGATGGTCATCTAAGACCAAGAAGATAAGCGATTCATCTTATGGTCCCCTTCACTATATCACTAGTTGAGAATTCATACTTTCTCATTCTTATCATGTTGCGAAAGAAAAGTCTCAGTCAAGAAGACATTCCCAAGTCAGAAAAATATTTTAAGTCATATACACCCATAGATTCGCAAGGATCCACATCAGGGTACATTGCGACAACGTCAAAGTAAAAGGAAATAGCAAATGCATTTCATAGGCCAGCTTGAAAAAGGGATGGTAAATCTTTCTGATTAAAAGAAAGCTTAAGATGTCTATGCTCTGGCAATTTACAGGCCTATTATATTCCCAAAGACTTTGGTTTTTGTAGAGGCAGTAGTCATATATTTCTTTTCTCATCTATGTTGCAACATCAACCCTACTTCCTCCATCATAGCCAAAGCCATCCACACCCTTAGCTTTTGTAAAAGAACAGGAGTAGGAAGGTTTATTGGGTGTGCCTTATTCTCTAGATATGGCTCCTAGGTCATTTTTTTTGTTAGGAAAGGGAGAGTTAAGCAAAATTTCTTTTTCAAGATTAGTCCTCTTTCTATGGTATTAGAGGAAGAATGTCACCAAGATAAGACAAAAAAGTATTGGGTCAAGGAATTACGAAACGTCAAGGTGGAAGAATCATGTGGAGAGCCCCATAGGTGTTCCCTCAATCGATTGTGTATAGATGTAGAGACTACACTTGCGTACCGCTCTTGAGATTATGGGAAAATACTAATTATATTCCTCTATTAGTATTGCATTAGTTCTAGTGCTAGAAATTCATCCTGTTCTTTGAAGACTTGGGACATTGAGATTTTGAATATGAAAATCCCAATTATAAAGTTAACTTTCGAAGCCTAGAAGATGGTTCATTGTATGGAAAGATACTAGAGAATTTGCCCTATCCTGCCTGTATACGAAGAATGAAGACTCCACCATATTAATGATCCACTGCCACCACCTAACTTTAGGGCACTAGAAATCCTAATAGAGGAACCACCTTCTAAGATCAAGCTACTTAAGTAGGAGTTTGAGTAGGAAAAGGCATCCTTTGCCATAGAAATCTATCAATTTAAGAAGGAAATAGGCTAGTTAGAGATGGATATCTCTATCTTTGGAGTGATGAAATGGATCGAGTCATTAAAGAAAGGGATTGCTTTAAAGATGACCTTAAAAGCCTAACCAAGGATTATGTAACGCTCTAAAAATCTAAAAAGTCTTGATATATTGGCAAGACATCAGTCAAATGGGAAGCAGAAGTTGCCACTCTTAATCATGAGCTGAATCAGCAAATGAAGGAAGTCTGAACCAGTAAAGAAAAGTTCACAAGGGCACATGCTTTTGCTTCCACCTACCAATAAAGGAATTAAACACTTGAGGCCTAAATGCGAGATGCAAGAGCCACCAGGGTTGAAAAAGAAGCCCTCAGTCATAGAATCTAGGAGTTAGAATAGTCTCTCTAGGTTCTTCAAGGTTATATCAATGAACTCATAAAGGTTTTCGAGCAACGAGAATTAGAGTGGCAAGTGAAAATCAACCAAGCACGTCTGAACTACCAAGAACAACATCAATACTCCACTAAACAAGTTTAGATGGCTCAACAAGAGGCAGATGACATGATTAAAGCAGCTTGGTCCATAAAGTGAGACATCGTACCTATTGGAGATCGTGAGCAATAACTTTTGGGTTTTCTTGATTGTGTGATTACATAATGTAATCACATTAGATACTTTTAGATATAATCATGTCATAAAAGAAAAACCCTTTTATGACTCTACGAATGATGTTATTGACAAAGCTGTTCTAAGAATAAATTGTCTCCAATGCATATGTACATTTAATTTCACCATTTTTCATTACACTTGCATCAATCATCCATTATCTTAACTTATCATTGCATCATAAATACTCATCAATAAATAAATTTTTTAAATAAAAGTCTAATGCAGGAATAAGGCCATAAAAGTGCAAGGGATTCTGAGATTAATTAGGAACACAGACCATTACATCATGTACCGCTGCAACACACGATGCCATAAACAAATCATGGAGAGTGATCATAAAGCTTGTACTGAATGACTTGAGCTAATAGTTAAGGAATCACAAAACTAGATGCTTCATCAGGAATACAAAACCTCAAAATCAAATCATAAAAATTATGGAACTAATGACCACTTCTATGAAAGAAAAAGGGTAAGCCAGCACAATTGAAATAAGGAAAGATACTTCTAATGCTGAAAGTCCTTCTGCCAGTAATCTAGAACCTACCCAAGGGGAAACTAGACAAGAACAATAGATTGCTCCTACACTTGCTACTTAGGCTCCACTAGTTATCTATTTAAATCCTATTATGGCAAGTTAATTTATTCTTAGTACTCAAAGGGTGAACATAGAAATCTCATCAATAGATCTGATAACCCTTGACCATGAGGAACTAGAGAAAATAGAAGGTTAAAAGTCCACTATGACTACAAAAAAAATGAACAAATTTTAGTAATTAGAAAAATACATCCAAGCTATCGAAGGAAGTGACAAGTTCAAAGCTCTTGAAGCACAATTACTGTCTTTGGTGTCCAGCCTTGCCATTCCCTTGAAGTTTAAGTCTTAGAGTTTGAGAAGTTTAATGGAACCAGTGACCCTTTTGTCCATGTCTGAATGTACTTATGAAAGATGGCCAAATACGAGAAAGATGAAAAGCTCATTATCCATTACTTCCAGCGCAGCCTCATTGGGAAGTAGTTGGGTGGTATATCAAGCTAGACAATGTCAAAATCCAATCATAGTCTGACTTAGCTAAGGCCTTTCTAAATAAATACTAGCACGCATTGGATTAGATGCCAGATTGACTTTCCCTGATGAATTTGAAAAAGTGATCCACCAAAAGTTTTAGATAGTACGCCCGAAAGTGGAGAAAAAAAGCAACCCTAGTCCAGCCTCCCTTTGCAGAAAAAGAGATGACAGTTACCTTCATTCACACCTTATGTGGTCCTTATTACGAGAAGCTCATAGGGAATGCCGCCAAGAAATTTGTAGACTTAGTGCTTTTTGGAAAAATGATTAATGCCACCATTGAGAGTGGTAGAATGTTTGTCAGGGAAATAGCTAGATCAAGTAAAAAGCCCATTGGCGATAAGAATAAGGAAAGAGAGGTTAATGCCATAAGTTATGTTAGCTCATGTCAGCCAAATTGGCGTCAAATACTTGACCCTTACTACCCAAGCTCGTTGTATTCTCGCCCTATCACCATACCCTATTAGCTAATTAATGCCATAACCTACAACCCATCCTTTGCAATCCCATCCAACCTACCATGAAACTACCCTTCATAAGTTCACCAAAGTACCAATCAAACAACCAATAATGCACTTGGTCATCGAGGTTCAAATCAATAATGACAATATTTTGATCTCATCCTTATGACTTATAATGAGCTCTACTAGACCTTGCTCCAAAATCATTTAGTGGCCCCAATCTATGTCCTAGAAAAGAAGCCACCATACTCGCAATGGTACAACCTTAACACCTACTATGATTACCATGTTAGGGCAGCAGGGCTAACATTGAGAACTACATATCTTTCAAATGAAATATGAAAAATCTAATTAACTCAAATGTCTTAAAGTTTGGGATGAACCAGGGACCAAATTTTGTCACCAATCCTTTACCAAATCATACTAAGCTAGTTGCAAACATGATCAGTATTAAAAAAAAATATGAAGTCAAGGCAAGCATAGAGGATGTAAGGATGCCAATGTTCTTGATCTGGCAAGCATTGATTCGGGTCAGGTTGCTTAATGCAATAGAAAAATTAGATGACAATCTTGACAACTTTTGTAACTTCCACACAGTTGTAGCTCATGCCCTACAAACATGAAGAGAGTTTAGGTCCATGGTTCGAAGAATATTGAATGAAGGCCAGATAGAATTCTATCATGAAATCACACCTACTGCAGAATCTATCAACATGATAGGAGACAAAACCATGTAGCCACCTTATGAGAGAGATGGACTCCTTATTCTTTATGGCAAGTCAAGTTTCGAGGTTGGTTTTTCAATACCTACACTAAATTTAGTTGTGGAGGTACCTAAACCATTCCCATATAAGAGCAACAAAGCTATCCCATGGAAATATGAGAATCAGGTAGTGATGATAGGAGAATTAACTCTCTCAACTATTGCGATGGAACCGTTAGAAGTTGTCACCTAAGCCATAGCGGTAGGTGTTATGCTCCACATGCTCAAGAAAAACAAAAGGTTGATGCATCTCTAAACACCAGTACCATTCAGGCCCAAGCAAAGAATTTTGAGCCCGAAAAAGTTAAAGAAGTAGTAAGTGAAAGAGAAGTCACAAAGTTTCTTAAGTTCATCAAGCGTAGTGAATACTGCATTATAAACCAGTTAAGTAAATAACTAGCAAAGATTTTTATCTCTGCTTCTTAATTTAGAAGTTCACCAAAAGGCATTACTAAAGATGTTAAATGAAGCATATGTGCCACTAGACACCTCCGAGGACACATTGGATCGGCTAGTGAAAGCATCATGGCCGATAATTATATCTTCTTCACTAATAATGAGATCCCAACTGAAGGAAAGGGCAATTATAAAGCTCTACATATCACTACCCATTGCAAGGGATGCATTTTGCCAAAAGTACTCATAGACAATAGGTTGGCCTTTAATGTCATGCTTATGACTACATTAAGTAAACTCCCTATCGATCAGTCTAACATCAAAAGTAGCCACACCATAGTCTAAGCTTTTGATAGCACATGTCTTGGAGTAATTGGAAATATCACAAGCTAGCTCTAAATAGGCCCATGTACAAATGAAGTGGACTTTCAAGTTATGGATATTAATCCTTCTTACAACTACTTATTAGGAAGGCCATGGATACACTTCACAGAGCTATCCTATCCTCTCTCCATGAGAAGATCAAATTTATGATAGATGACAAATTAGTAACCATTGGAGCTGAAGAAGAAATGATCGCTATTGCTTTCACTAAAGATATCTACAAAAAGCCTAATGAAGATGCATCAAAGTCATTCTTCCAATCCTTCGAGTTCATTAATGCAACATTTGTGGGAGAAAGATTGCTAATGGTTAAACTATACCTATCAAAGAGTGCCCACTTGGGTTTAAAAATGATCGTTGGCAAAGGTTCCCATGCTAGAAAAAAGCTTAGTAAAAATCTGTAAAGGATGGCCTCAACCTTACATGTCACCACTCAAGCCAACAAAAAAGGCCTAGGATTCAAGGCTAATGCGCATTCAAGAAAGTACTAAGAAAAGAAGATCTATAACTAGGAGATGACATGATCATTAGGTCAATAGGGGGAATCGAAGCTGACAATGTTCCCGTCTCTCTATGAGATATTTCATTTAGAAGGACAAATCAATCCAAGCCAACCAGAAGAGCAAAAGGCTAAAGATGTCTTGGTCATCTTAAAAAGAGCATTTAATAACCTCTATGTCCAAGATATCGAGCCATAAAATTTAGGTTTTTCCACTAAAACCTGATTTTGATGATAAGGCCATGACAGAAACCCTACATTTTTCCTATCCCTTTAATGTAACATCAAGAAATGAAAACCCACCTAGCTTCACCTAAAAGCAGATAAGTGTCTTATGTGAGAGGCATTTTTTATCAAACATTATTGATGAAATGAGTTTTGCATATATCATTCCATATTATGTATCACTTTTCAACCTTTTTTGCCTTCATTTTTATCTAAATCCCTTGGTTATGGTATGCCTTTTGCAATGTTTATTTCTTTATGCTTTCAGGTGTCTTAACGATAGCGATATGGATGTGTGTAATGGGTTACTGAAGATCAATTTTTGAGTAGTCAATTTGCACTAGTAAAGTTGATCCTAAAGTGGATTTTGAAGAGAGCTCATGCCACTAGACCTCTTATGATTAGTTAAACAAGATGAGAAATAGATCATACCCTATGAAAACCCAATAGAAGTAATAAATCTGAGTACTTAGAAGAATCAAAAGAAGGTTAAAATTGTAACCTCAATAAAGTCTATGAATAGGACCAAGTTGATAAAATATCTCCAAGAATATCGAGATGAATTCACTTGGTCATATCAAGACATGCCAGGACTACACATGATATAATGGTCCACAAGCTTTCGATTAAGCTTGAACGTAAACTGATCTAATAAAAGCCAAGATTAAAGAGGAAGTCAAGAAGCAATTTGATGCAAAGCTTATTGGAGTAGCCAAATATCCATAATGGGTTGCTAATATAGTCCCAGTCCCAAAGAAAGATGGCAAAGTATGAATATGTGTTGATTATTGGGATCTAAATCAAGCTAGTCCCAAAGATAAACTTTTTGCTACCCTATATCGACACTTTGGTAGACAACACGACCAAGAATTCTTTGTTCTTCTTCATGCATGGATTTTCAGGCTATGACCAAATCAAGATGGCACCTAAATACATGGAGAAAACAACTTTTGTAACCATGTGGGGGATATTTTGCTATAATGTCATGCCCTTCGAACTCAAAAATGCTAGGCAACCTATCAATGGGCCATGGTAGCCTTGTTCCATGACATAATGCATAAAGAAATTAAGGTCTACATTGATGACTTGATTACTAAGTCAACGAAAGAGGATGAGCATGTTACAGACCTTCAGAAACTTTTTAAACGGCTATGAAAATTAACTCAAATGGAATCTTGCTAAGTGTACCTTCGGAGTCACTTCAAGTAAGCTTTTAGGCTTTATAGTTAGTGAAAAAGGGATTGAAGTTGACCTAGACAAAGTCAACGACATTCAAGATATGCCACCACCTCAAACCAAAAAGGAAGTGAGAAATTTTTTGAGGAGACTGAACTATATTGCTAGATTAATATCCTAACTCACTAACAAATATGACCACATCTTTTAGCTCCTTTGCAAACAAAATCTGAGAGAATGGAATAGGGCATATCAAGAAACCTTTGATAAAGTCAAACATAATTTATCAAGCCCATTAGTGTGGGTACCACCGATGCTCGGTTGACCTTTAATCTTTTACTTGCAATCTTTGACAAGTCTATGGGTTGTATTAGGGCAGCATGATGAGTCAAGAAAGAAAGAACAAGCAATCTACTACTTAAGCAAAAAGTTCATGGAATGTAAGTGCAATTACTCTGAAGTCAAGAAGTTGTGCTGTACTTTAGTATGGATAGCCAAGAGACTCAGGTAGCACATGCTGTGTCACACCACATGGTTGATTGCAAGGCTTGATCCTATCAAGCATCTATGCGAAGCCCCTGCACTATCATGATGCCTAGCTAGATGGCAAGTCTTACTTTCTGAATATGACATTGCCTATGTCAGTCAAAAGGCCATTAAAGGTAGTGTGATAGCTAAGCAAGTCAAGCAATAGATGACTATGAACCCTTAAATTTTAACTTCCCAAATGAAGATTTAATGTGCATTTCTAAAATAAAGATGCCTCCAACAAGGATCAATCTTGGAAGATGTCTTTTGATAAAGCATCAAATGCTGTAGGACATAGAATTGGGGCAATATTGATGTCACCTGATGTGCGTAATTATCTGTTCATTTTAAGCCAAAATTTTGACTGCATGAATAATATCACAGAATATGAAGCTTATGTCATAAGGCTTCAAGCAGCCATTAAGAGTAATGTCAAGATATTATAGGTGTTCGGTGATTTGGCCCTAGCCATTTACTAATTGAAAAGGGAATGGCAAGAAAAACTTTGATGATATTAGTTTTCAACACTTACCTTAAGAGGAGAACCAAATAGCTAATGCTTTAGCTACCTTGTTATCCATTTTTAATGTTAATCAAGAGTCTAATGTTGCTACCATCCAGATGGGCATCTACATAACTCCAGTTCATTGTCATAGTGTCCAAAAAGAGAAAGATGGCCTACTATGGTATTATGACATCCTTCGTTACATCAAGGATCAACAATATCCCAAGCATACAACCGAGACCGATAAAAAGACTATTAGAAGGCTGGCTATGGGATTTGTTCTCAATGGAAAAATCTTATACAAAAGGAGTCATGATCAAGTATTGCTCAGATGCGTTAACACTATTAAAGCCAAAAAGTTCTTAAAAGAAGTTCATGAAGGGATTTATGGCACACATGCTAATGGACATAGGATGGCTAAGAAAATCATGAGAGCAGGTTATTACTAGTTGACTCTCAAAAGAGACTGCATAAATTATGCCTAAAAATGCCATAAGTGTTAAATCTATGACAAGATTAAAGTCCCTCTAGCACCACTTCACGTCATGATGGCCCCATGGCCCTTCTCCATGTAGGGGACAGATATGATTGCACCAATCACCCTTAAAGCTTCCAATGGGCATTATTTTATCTTGGTAATGATCGACTATTTCACCAAATGGGTTGAGGCTACCTCATATGCTAATGTTACTAGATCAACCTTTTGTAAGTCTATCAAGCGAGACGTCATCTGTAGATATGGCCTCCTAAACCAAATCATCACAGGTAATGCAAGCAACTTGAACAATAAAATGATACAAGTGGTCTACTCATAATTCAAGATCCAAAATCATAATTTTGTTCTTTATCACCCAAAAACAAATAGGGCAGTCAAGGCAGCAAACAAAAAAATTAAAAAAATAGTTGAAAAATGGTTGATACTTACAATGACTGGCATGAGAAGCTATTCTTTGCGCTTCATGCCTATCGGACCTCAGTTCGCACTTCCATGGGTGCTACCCTATTTTTTTGTTTATGGGATGGAAGCTATATTGCCTACCGAAGTCGAGATCCCTTTTCTTAGAGTTTTGATGGAAATTAAACTTGAAGAAACTGAATATGACCAGCTCAACCTCATTGAGGAGAAACACATGAAAGCCATTTACCTTGGTTAAATATATGAAAGATGCATGATCCGAGCCCATAACAAAAAGATGCACCCACAATAATTTCACCTAGAAGAATTGGTATTAAAGAAGATCCTCCCAATTCATAAAATGCACGAGGCAAGTGAACCCAAAATTAGGAAAAATCATAAGATGTGAAGCAAGCCTTCTTCAAAAGGGCCCTAATCTTGTCAGAAATGGATGAGAATGTCTTGCCCAATCGAGTTAACTCAGATTCTATCAAGAAATATTACACGTAAAGGGAAAAAACCTAAAAAGGCATCCTTAAAAAAACCAAACAACAAAAAAAAGAGCAAAAAGAAAGAAAACAAAAAAAAGATAAATAAATAAAAAAACAAAATGAGGTCCAGATGAAAATCAATAAGAACATTTGGGCAGCCAACCTAAATACAATTTAAAACCTACAAAAGTGACTTCAGCAGATAAATTTTGATAGGGCACAAACTTAGAGCACCTATAGGACAATGCAAAGCAATCCTAAGGATCTTCTAAATATTAGCTCATACTAGTCACATTTATTGTTCAAGAGGGATCCTAAAAAGCACCTAAAGAACATCCATGTCATGATTGTTAGAGGCATCTTTTCCCTAAAAGATCATCCTTCTAGGTAACCTACCACTTATTTGTTAAATAATATACCGAGTAATGTCTCTTTATTGTCATGAATAAATATTGCCTTATTTCTTTTAATCCCTGTATAATTCACATTGCACTTATCATTTTGTTGATAATATTTGACAATCAACTAAAATATGCATCAGGACATCTTGAGCTTACATCAAAAGGAAAAGAAAAGCACAAGAAACTTCGCTCATGCCCTGATCGTTAAAATCATGGACTTTTTGCATCCAAACACCCACTTGGCATGACCATACACCAAACCATTTCTTACTTTCTTAAGCCACATCTCAAGAAACAAACCATTTTAAGCCAACCAAAAATCGACCCATGAACTCCTAGCGAAACCAGAGACATTAACCTAATAAGTAAACTGTCTTCAAATTATTGACAATGCCTTTTAATTGTCAAAAAAATGATTGAACCTCTCGAATCAAGAAATGTAATAATCTAAATTATTGAAAATAGATTTTTTATCGTATCCCCAATGGAGTCAGGACAACTTATAATCCCCAGTGGGATTAGAAAAATATCCATCCATAGTTGCAAACAAGATGAATCGCCATCCCTATGAGAGTCTAAATGATGTGCAAATATAACTATGGCTATCTCCTGTATTAGACTTCACATTATGCAATCATGAGAGCATTCCATATCATGCATTTATATTACCACCACACATCATGATTTTCGTAATATTACACCAAGCTTGGTTCACCAAACCTCAAGGAGTCCTTAGTAAGAACTCTGAGCTTCGTAAACCAAGCATTATTTAGGAGGCACCTTTTCAAAGCCCACAAGTCGTGGCATCTTTTCAAAGCCATAAGCCAGTGGCACTTTTTAAAGTGGCACCTTTTTTAAAGCCCATAAGTCAATGACACCTTTTCAAAGCCCATAAGTTAGTAGCACCTCTTCAAAGCCCATAAGTTAGTGGCTCCTTTTTTAAAGCCCATAAGTTAGTGGCACCGTTTTCAAAGCCTACAAGTCAATTCACCTTTTTAAAGCCTATAACTCAATGGCACTTTTTCAAAGCCTACGAGTCAATGGCACTTTTTCAAAGCCTACAAGTCAGTGGCACCTTTTTAAAACCTACAGGTTAGTGGCATCCTTTTCAAAATGCACAAGTTAGTGGAATATTTCCAAAGCCCACAAGTTAGTGGCACCTTTTTTAAAGCCTGCATAAGTTGGTGGCACCCGAGTGAAAACCCATATAAGTTGTTGGCACCCACGTCTAAGTCAAAGTCCGCATAAGCTGACAGCACCTGAATCAAAGCCCATACAAACTGGTGGCACCTAAGTCTAAGTCAAAGCTCACATAAGCTAGCGGTACTCATGTCAAACCCATACAAGTTGGTGGCATGTAATTCTAAGGCAATGCTTACATAAGCTGGCGATGCCTGAATCAAAGCACACACGAGCTGATGGCACGTACATCTAAGTTAAAGCCCGCACAAGCTGGCTACAACCAAATCAAAACTCACATGAGCTGGTAGCATCGAAGTGTAAGTCAAAGTCCACACAAGATGGCGGCACTAAATCAAATCCTACATAAGTTGATGGCACCCAAGTCTAAGTCAAAGCTCACACAGGCTGATGACACTCGAGTCAAAGCCCACGCAAGCTGATGGCACCTAAGTCTAAGTCAAAGTTCGTATAAGCAAGCGACACCTAAATCAAAGCCCACATAAACTAGTGGCATCTAATTCTAAGTTAAAGCTTATACAAGTTGGCAGCACCTGAGTCAAAGCCTACACAAGCTGGTGGCACCCAAGTCTAAGTCAAAACCCACACAAGCTAGCTGCACCAGAGTCAAAGCCTACAAGAGATAGTGGTACCCAAGTTTAAGTAAAAGTCCGTACAAGTTGCAAGTACCCACATAAAAAATACATGATACTCTGTGCCTGCCTAAGAGGGTCAAACCTTAGAAAACCTAATAACTTAGTGTTCTGGGGAGCATCATTCCATGTTAAACAAAATAGTGTCTATTCATTTTTGCCCTACTTTTGATTCTTAATAACCGTTAAAGAAGGGTAGTTCTAGACACCTTATTTTGCCCGGGCTCATTTTTAGCAATCTGGGGCATGAATGTGAAAGGGGGCAATAATCATTACCCAGTGAAAAAGTATTTTGAGAAGGTCAAGAAGGCTTATGGATCATATCTAATGTAAACCCAAAGATATGGCATCAAAGGACATAGTTTAAGGTGTCTAGGGATAAAAGATATGAGAAATTCATAATTTTGCTTGAATGTATGGATACATGGTTCTCATGTATTGATACAATGCTCCAACAATCCAAAAATTTGAAATATCCCCAGTTGTATCGATAAAACATGTAAATGAATTGATACATAAGCTTATGTATTGATGCAGTAGCTCATGTATTGATATTAAGCCATGCCAAGACTAAAACGTGCATTCTATAAAGAAATGTATTGATACATATCAACGTGTATCGACATAATGGTTCATAGTATCAATATAATGGTTCATAGTATCTATACAATGGTTATTGCATCAATACAATGTTTATTGTATCGATACACTTAAGGTTTTTAGACCAAATGTATCAATACATACTAGCCATTTTCCATGGTCTGGGAATTTTTGACTCATCCATCATTGATCAAGAACTTGATTTTAACTCATTTTTTTACATTAAAAAAGATCAAAACCCATATCAAATTATGAATTTGGACTTTTGAATTAATCAAAACATTTTTTTGAAGTTTAAATTAGATCAAAAGGGTGAATGCCACATGATCACCCTACTCTTCCTTAGTTTGTTGACCAAGATCCCCATTAGCCACCCTATTTACTAGAAAATCATTTTAGCATTTAAAACAACCACCTTATGCCTATCATATTGGTAGCAAGTTGCTCCCTACAACCACTCTTCCCACTATTTTCCTTAGAATTGAAGTTTGTTCATGAAAAGAGACAAGGATGGATACTTGTAATAATTTTCTTTCTTTTGTGATTGGCACATAAAGATATTTTCCCCATTGGGACACATGATATTAATGCTTTGATTTTCCTAAGAAAAGCTATTATTTCCACCATTTTCCTTAGAATCAAAGTTTGTCTATCAAATAAGATAAGTGTGGATACCTGTAATAATTTCTATTCTTTTATTGGTAGGCTACTGTAAATGCATTTTGCTCATTGGATATGCGATATCTATGCTTTGGTTTCCTTAGAAAAGCTTTTGTTTCCACTATGTTTTTTAAAATTAATGTTGGTCCATCAAAATAAGAGAGACATGGATGCTCATAATAATCTCTATCCTTTTTATGATTGGGCACCATGAACACATTTTTCTCATTGGAATAGTGGATATTGAGGCTATGGTTTTGTATGAAAATCATTTCTTTCCACTATTTTCCTTAGAATAACAGTTTGTCTATCAAATAAGAGAAAAATAGATATTAATAATAATCTCCCTTTCTATATAATCAAAGTTTAATCGTTAATTGAGACAAACATGGATACTCATATTAATCTTCATTCCTTTTATGATTAACCATCATAAACTTATTTTCCTAATTGGGATACATGATATTCATGCCTATATTTCTCGAGAAAAGCTTTTTTTTGCACCGTTTTCCTTAGAATCAAAGATCAATCGTCAAATGAAATAAACATGGATACTTGCAATAATTTCCATTGTTTTATGATTAGCCATCATAAACATATTTCTCTCATTGGGACGCATAATATTCATGCTTTGATTTCGCATGAAAAGCTTCTCCTTACACCATTTTCTTTAAAATCAAACTTCATCTGTTAAATAAGACAAACATGGATGTTCATAATAATTTTCATTCCTTTTTGATTAGCCATCAAAAATACATTATGCTAATTGGACACATAATATCAATGCCTAGGTTTCCTAAGAAAAGGTTTTATTTCCTCTATTTTCTTTAGAATTAATGTTCATACATAAAAAATACAAACATGGATGCTTGCAGTAATCTCCATTCTTTTCGTGATTGGGCACCATTAACATGTTCTCCTCATTGGGTACATGATATTGATGCTATGGTTTTGCGAGAAAACCATTTTTCCACCATTTCCCTTTAAATCAAAGTTTATCTGTCAAAAAAGACAAACACGGATACTCATAATAATCTCCTATCCTTTCATGATTGGCCACCATAAACAATTTTCCTTGTTGGGATACATGAGACTGATACTTGAGTTTCCCTAGAAATGCATTTCTTCTCACTATTTTCTTTAGAATCAAAGTTCATCCGTTTAATGAGACAAACATAGATACTCATAATGATCTCCTTTCCTTTTGTGATTGGCCACCATAAACAGATTCACCACATTGGGATACATGCTATTAATGCTTTTGTTTCCCTAGAAAAGCTTTTTTTTCCACCGTTCTCTTTGGAATCAATGTTTATAGATCAATTGAGATAAACATGGATACTTAAAAACTTTATATCCTTTTTGTGATTAGCCACCACAAACTTTTTCTCCACCTTTAGATATATGATATTAATGCTTTGGTTTCCCATGAAAGCTTTTCTTTCCACTATTTTCCTTAAAATCAAATTTCATTCATTAAAAGCGTGGATACTTGCAATAATTTCCATTATTTTGTGATTGGCCACCATAAATTTTTTTCTCCATTGAGGTATATGATATTGATGCTTTTCTTTCCACCATTTTCTTTAGTATCAAAGTTTATCCATTAAATAAGACAAACAAGGATACGCATAATAATTTCCATTTGTTTTTTGGTTAGCCACCATAAATGCATTCTGCTCATTAGATACACGATATCAATGCTTTAGTTTCCTAGAACAAGCTTTTCTTTCCATAATTTTCTTTAGAATAAATGTTCATCCATCAAAATAAGACAAATATTAATGCTTTTAATAATCTCCGTCCCTTTTATGATTGGGCAGCATGAACACATTCTCTTCATTGGGATACATGACATAGATGTTATGGTTTTGCAAGAAAATTATTTATTTCCACCATTTTCCCTAGAATCAAAGTTTGCCGGTCAAATGAGATAAATATGGATACTCATAGTAATCTCTTATCCTTTTGTGATTGGCCACCATAAACAGATTCTCCTTGTTGGGATATATAACATTGATACTTTACTCTCCTTAAAAATGCTTTTTTTTCCTCCATTCTTTTTAGAATTAAAGTTCATCCGTCAAATGAGACAAATATGGATACTAGTTATAATCTCTTTCTTTTATGATTAGCTGGCATAAACATGGTTTTCTTATTAGGATACATGATATTAATGCTTTGGTTACCCTAGAAAAGTTTTTCTTTCCATCATTCTTTTTAGATTTAATTTCACCCATCAAATGAGATAAACAAGGATACTTATAATAATCTCCCTTTTGTGAGTGGCTGCTGTAGACACCTTATTTTGTCTGGGTTAATGTTTAGCAATCTGGGGCATGGATATGAGGGGGCTAATGTTGCCTGGAGAAAAAGTATTTTAAAAAGGTCAAGAAGGCTTATGGATCATATCAAACGTAAAAGATATGGCATCAAAGGACGTAGTTCAAAATGCCTGAGGATAAAAGATATGAGAAAATTTATAATTTTGCTTGAATGTATCGATACATGCTCTGACGATCCAAAAATTTGAAATATCCCCATTTGTATCAATACAACATGTAAATCTATCAATACATAAGCTTATGTATCAATACAGCTAGGCCATGCCAAGACTAAATTATGCATTCTATAAAGAAATCTATTGATACATATCAACATGTATTGATAGAATGGTTCATAGTATCGATACAATGATCATTGTATCGATACAATGTTCTTTGTGTCAATACACTCAAGGTTTTTGGACCAAATGTATCAATACATTCTGCAATATATTGACACATACTGGCCATTTTCCATAATTTGAGCATTTTTTACTCATCCACCATTAATCAAAACTCAATTTTAACTTATTTCGTTGCATCAAAAAAGATCAAAACCCATATTATATTACAAATTTGGACTTTTAAATTAATCAAAACATTTTTTTTGAAGTCTAAATTATATCAAAAGGGTCAATGTCACATGATCATGCTACTCCTCCCTAGTTTGTTAACCAAGATCACCACTAGCCACCCTATTTACTGGAAAATCATTTCAGCATTTAAACCAACCACCCTATGTCCATCATATTGGTAGCAAGTTGCTTCCTACAGCCACTCTTCCCACTATTTTCATTAGAATCGAAGTTCATTCGTCAAAAGAAATAAAGATGGATACTTGTAATAATTTTTTTTTTTTGTGATTGGCCACCATAGAGATATTTTCCCCATTGGGACACATGTTATTGATGCTTTGATTTTCCTAAGAAAAGCTATTCTTTCCATCATTTTCCTTAAAATTAAAGCTTGTATGTCAAATAAGACAGATGTGGATACCCATAATCATTTCCATTCTTTTATTTATAAATACATTTTGCTTATTGGATACATGATATTGATCCTTTGGTTTCCTTAGAAAAGTTTTTCTTTCCACTATGTTTTTTAGAATCAGTGTTAGTCCATCAAAATATGAGAAATACAGATGCTCGGAATAATCTTTATCCTTTTTGTGATTGGGTACCATGAACACATTCTCCTTATTAGGATACAGGATATTGAGGCTATGGTTTTGCAAGAAAATCATTTCTTTCCACCATTTTCCTTAGAATAAAAGTTTGCGTATAAAATGAGACAAACATGGATACTCATAATAATCTCCCTTTCTTTTATGATTGGCCACCATAAACACATTTTCCTCATTGGGATACATGATATTGATCCTTTGGTTTTCCTAGAAAAGCTTTTCTTTCCACTATTCTCTATAGAATCAAAGTTCATCTATCAATTGAGACAAACATGGATACTCAAATTAATCTCCATTCTTTTTTTGATTGGCCACCATAAATTTATTTTCCTTATTAGGATGCATTTTATTCACGCCTTGGTTTCTAAAGAAAAGCTTTTCTTTGTCACCGTTTTCCTTAGAATCAAAATTCAGTTATCAAATGAAGCAAACATGGATACTTGCAATAATTTCCATTATTTTGTGATTAGCCATCATAAACATATTACCCTAATTAGGATGCATAATATTGATGCTTTGATTTGGCATGAAAAGCTTCTCCTTATACCATTTTCTTTAGAATCAAACTTTATCCATCAAATAAGACAAACATGGATATTCATAATAATTTTCTTTCTTTTTTTGATTGGCCATCATAAATACATTCTACTAATTGGACACACAATATCAATGACTTGGTATCCTAAAAAAAGCTTTTATTTCTTCTATTTTCTTTAGAATTAATGTTCGTACATAAATAAAGGACAAACATGGATGCTTGCAATAATCTCTATTCTTTTAGTGATTGGGTGCCATGAACATGTTCTCTTTATTGAGATACACGTTATTGATGCTATGGTTTTGCGAGAAAATCATTTTTTTCCACCATTTTCCTTTGAATCAAAGTTTGTCTGTCAAATGAGACAAACATAGATACTTATAATAATCTCTTATCCTTTCATGATTGGCCACCATAAACATGTTCTTCTTGTTAGGATGCATGACATTGATACTTTGGTTTCCCTAGAAATGCATTTCTTTTCACCATTCTCCTTAGAATCAAAGTTCATCCATTAAATTAGACAAAAATGGATACTCATGATGATCTCCTTTTCTTTAATGATTGGCCACCATAAACACAATCACCACATTAGGATACATACTATTAATGCTTTGGTTTCCCTAGAAAAGTTTTTTTTCCCACCATTCTCCTTGGAATCAAAGTTTATCTGTCGATTGACATAAACATGGATTCTCATAAGAATCTATATTCTTTTTGTGATTAGCCACCATAAACTTCTTCTTCTCCTTTGGATACCTGATATTGATGCTTTTGTTTCCCATGAAAAGCTTTCCTTTCCACTGTTTTCCTTAGAATTAAATTTTGTTCATCAAAAGAGTGCATACTTGCAATAATTTCCATTATATTGTGATTGGCCACCATGAACATATTTTCTCCATTACGATATATGATATTGATGCTTTTTTTTCCACCATTTTCCTTAGTATCAAACTTCATCCATCAAATGAGACAAACAAGGATATGCATAATAATTTTAATTTGTTTTTTGGTTAGCCACCATAAATACATTATGCTTATTAGGTACACGATATTAATGCTTTGGTTTTCCAAGAAAAGCTTATCTTTCCACTACTTTCTTTAGAATCAATGTTTATCCATCAAAATAAGACAAATATGTATGCTCTTAATAATCTCCATACCTTTTATGATTGGCCACCATAAACATATTTTTCCCAATCAAAAAAACAAGAGTTTAGTTCCTAAATAAACTATGATGAAACACATTCTCGTCGAGTTACCTTTCTAATGATATCTTTTCACTAATTTAAAATAAATTTAGTGCATGCTGTCCCCATATTTTTTATTATGGTTAAAATTAAGTTATTTTTTTTAGTTTCATCTTAAGACATTTGAATGTAACCATATCACCTTGATTAGCCTCGAGAACATACTTTGACCTCCCATAGGCTCGTATCAAGGCATAAGGTTTTTTTTTTACGTCTGACCATCCTCATTCACAATAATTTCCTTTATCAAAAAGCGTCAAAATGCTTACTCACTTTTTAAATCACAAAGTTTTGTCAACTTAAGTTTTCCAACTTGACTTCTTTAAAGAGTGTCAGACATGTCACTTTCAGGGATACTTTAACCCTGACCTTCCAAGGGGATATTCCAGGTTCACTTTTTCCAAATTGTTAAGATTTAAAAATCTTCCTTTGTCAAAATTATTCGTCATCTTTGGGGATACTCTATCTTCATTTTTCTAAGAGGATACTCTAACCCTATTTTTTAACTACAATTAAAATTTTCTTCTTCTCAGATTTCCATGAACATGTTAAGAATGAAGCCTATTTTTATTAAAAAAAACCTTCCTCAATCAAGGCACCTAGATCCATCTAAAAAATTATCGTTTCGATTATTCCTAAATAATCAATGCCAATTACGAGATAAATTCCAATAATCCATCCTTTCTTTTTATCATTACAGTGAATGGTTCATTTTATGTTCATTCATTGCCTTACTAATGTGATTTCTTTATGGTGATTTTTCGCAGTCATATGTTTCAAATCATTTCAAGTAAAATTAAAGGTGATGTTCTGCATGAGTATCTCTTCAGTGCCCAAAATGGAATATTCCATTTTCAAAGTAAAATCCAGAGGTCATTTTTATTAAAAATTTTTATATTCCCTATCTATCCTAGGCGTATATAAGATTAAATCATTTCATCAAAGCTTGGATTTGTATTTGTATAAAATGCATGTATTAAAAGAGGGTTATATCAAACTAGTGATGAGTTAAGATTGAAGGAATTGAAAATGAGATAAGACATAACTAGTAAGGTACCAATTTCGGGCATCACAAAGAGGTTCATGTCTCATCATGTGTGACTAATTGCTGAACTCAAATAGCGAATCTTTGTACCACGCAGACCACAGGATCGATGTTTCAAGTTTTATAACTCAAGACGTAGGTTTCAATAGGCCTAGCCTAAAATGATCAGTGGAAACTCCAAGCATTGGCCACTTTGTGATGGTCATCCGAGACTAATAAGATAAGGGATTCATTTTATAGTCCCCATTACTATATCACAAGTCAAGAATCTATTCTTTCTCATTCTCATCACATTATGAAGGAAAAGTCTAGGTCAAGAAGACATTTCCTATTCAGAAAAATATTTTGAGTCGTATACACTCATAGATCCATAGGGATCCACCCTAGGGCATGTTGCAACAATATCATGTATCCCAATTATAAGAAGGTGTTTTGTAGCCCAATCATATAAAGAATAGAGATTATTACAGGAATCCTTGTTCGTTACATTTGAAGGAAAAACTTTGATTTCAAGGAAAATGGTGAAAAGAAAAGCATTTACTATAAAACCAATCATCAATATTATGTATCCCGAATAGAAAAAGGTGTTTTTATTACCCAATCATGAAAGAGATGGACATTATTTTGAGAGCCCAAGTTTATCATATTTAAAAGAGGAACTTTGATTCTAAGGAAAATGGAGGAAAAAAAGGCATTTTTTGCAATACTAATGCATTAACCTCGTATATACTCATTAGAAGAAGGTTTTTTTGTAGCCTAATTATTCGAAGGATAGAGATTATTATAAGAATCCATATTTGTCATATTTCAAGGGTGAACTTTAATTTTAAAGAAAATTATGAAAAGAAAAGCATTTATTCAAAACCAAAACATAAACATATTTAAAAGATAGCATTTTGTAGTCCAATCATGAAAAGAATGGAGATTATTTTGAGAAACCAGGTTCATCAATTTTGAGGGATCTCCTTTGATTTTAAGGAAAATGAAGGAAAAAAAAAAGCTTTTTGACAAGGCTGAAGCATTAACATCGTGTATGCTTCTTAGAAAAAGGTGTTCTTATAGCCTAATCACAGAAATAAGGGAAATATTAGAAGAATCGATGTTCGTTACACTTAAGGGATGAACTTTTACTTTAAGGAAAATAGTGGAAAAAAAAGCTTTCCTAATGAATCAAAGCATTCAATATTCTATACCCTAATTGGAAGAAGGTGTTCTTGTATCCCAATCATAAAAAGCATGGTGATTATTACTAGAATCCTTGTTCATTACACTTGAGGGATAAACCTCTATTCTAAGAAAAATGGTAGAACAAAAATTTTTTCTTGCAAAATGACAGAATCGATATCATGTATCCCAAATAAAAGAAGGTGCTTGCATAGTCTAATCATGAAATAAATGAAGATTATTATGAGAATCAATGTTTATCACATTTGAGGTATGAACTTTGATTTTATGAAAAAAGGTGGAAAGAAAAGCTTTTCCTATAAAACCAAAGATCAATATCATGTATCCTAATTGGAGGAAGGTGTTGTAGCCAAATCTTGAAAAGTACGGAGATTATTATGAGAATCCATGTTCATCGCATTTGAGAGACAAATTGGATTCCTAGAAAAATATTTAAAAGAAAAGCATTTATTGCAAAACCAAAGCATCAACATTATGTATCCGAATAAGAAAAAGGTGTTTTAGTAGCCCAATCACGAAAAGAATGGAGATTATTACGAGAATCCATGTTCATCACATTTGATGGATGAACTTCAATTCAAAGGAAATTGAGGAAAAAAAGCTTTTCTTACAAAACCAAAGCATCAATATCATGCATCCTAATTAGAAGAAGGTGTTTATATAGCCTAATCATGAAAAAAATAGATATTATTATGATAATCCATTTTTGTCATAAATTCTAAAGAAAATAGTGAAAATAAATGCTTTTCTTGTAAAACCAAAGCTTCGATATTGTGTATCCTAATTTGAAAAAGGTGTTCCTATAGCCTAATCGTGAAAGAATTGGAGATTATTACAAGAATCGATTTTCATCAAACTAAAAGATAAACTTTGATTGTAAGGAAAATGGTGGAAAGAAAAGCTTTTCTTGTAAAACTGAACCATCAATATCGTGTATCCCAATTAGAAGAAGGTGTTTTTGTGGCCCAATTATGAGAGAATTGAGATCATTATGAAAATCAATGTTCGTTACATTTGCGTGATGAACTTTGATTTTAAGGAAAATGGTGGAAGGAAAAGCATTTATTACAAAACCAAAGCATTAATATCGAAGCATCCTAATTAAAAAAAGGTATTTTCATTGCTCTATCATGAAAAGAATAAAGATTATCATGAGAATCTATGTTTGTCACATTTGAGGAATGAACTTTGATTCTAAAGAAAATGATGGAAAGAAAAGCTTTTATTCTAAAATTAAAGCATCAATATCATGTTTCCCAGTTAAAAGAACATCTTTCCATAGTCCAACCATGAAAATAATCGAGATTATAACAAGAATCCATGTTTATCACATTTGAGGGATGGATATTGATTCTAAGGAAAATGGTAGCACAAAAAGCTTTTCTTGCAAAACCAAAGCATCAATTTGTGTATTCCAATTTGAAGAAATGTTCTTGTAGCCTAATCATGCAAAGAATGGAGATTATTATGAGAATCCATGTTCATTAAATTTAAGGAACAAATATTAATTCTAAGAAAATGATGGAATGAAAAGCTTTTCTTGTGAAAACAAAGTATCAATATCATGTGTCTTATTAGAAGAAGGTGTTTTGGTTGCCCAATCATGTAGAGAATGTATATTATTATGAAAATCCTTGTTCATTTTATTTAGGGTTAAACTTTGATTCTAAGGAAAATGATGGAAAGCAAAGCATTTATTACAGAACGAAAGCATTAATATTATGTATCCGAATTAGAAGAAAGATTTTTTGCAGCCCAATCATAAAAAGAATGAAGATTACTTCAAAAATCTATGTTTATCACATTTGAGGGACAAACATTGATTCTAAGGCAAATAAAGGAAAGAAAAGCTCTTCTTGCAAAACCAAGCATTAATATCGTGTATCTCATTTAGAAAAAGTGTTCTTGTATCCCAATCATGGAAAGAATTGAGATTATTAAACTATCCATGTTCTTCAAATTTGAAGAGCATACATTGATTTTGAGGAATATGGTGGAAAGAAAAGCTTTTCTTGCAAAACCAATGCTTCAATATCTTGCTTCCTAATTAGAAGATGGATTTTTTGGAACCTAATCACAAAAAAATGGTGATTATTATGAGAATCCATGTTTGTCAAATTTAAGGGAGAACTGTGATTCTAAGGAAAATGGTGGAAAGAAAAGTTTTTTTCTTGCAAAACTAATGCTTCATATCATTTATCCCAATTAGGTGGTGTTTTTTTGATAAGCCTTATCAGAATAGAACTCAATGGACATAGATCTCTAATGGTTTAATATAAAAGTAAATGAAATAAAAATCTAAAAAATCTGAAAGTTAGAATAATGGAAGGATAAACCTCGATTAATTTATAAAAATCCTTGCCATAATTAATAAAAAATTGGATACCACTTTTAAGGATGACAAACCTAAAAGATAATTCTTAGAAACTCACCACCAAGAAGATTTAGATAAGAGAAAAAAATTGAAAATACTTATCTACTTTATTGATCAACTCTCAATATCCCAAAAACAAGCATAAGGTCCCCTATTAATAATAGAGGATTAGCTAAAAGCCTTTACAAGAAAAGGAAACTAAATCCTAAGTAATTAATTACGATATTGCTTGTTCACAAAGAAAACAAAATAGTCAACGAAATTAATTTCATTGCATGCTAAGGATTTAAAAGCTTTCTAAGAAAAGAAATTGAATGCCTTAGAGACAAGTAATAATCTGCACACTGAAACTTTCCTAATTTGAATGTTGTTAACTTTCTTGCTCAAGAAGGTTTCTAAAATCATCAAGGACCTTCCTTATTGAGCACATAATGCGCTAGGTAGATGCTTCTAGCCTTTGATCATGTGATTGGGCCTATATACTCGAACTCCTTATCTTTTAGGCCTTTTAACTTGGGCCAACTATGATGTGGTACATCATCTCCCCCTTGTGGAGAAGGATTTGCCCTAATCCATGCCATCTCCATTATCCAAGTTGTCCTCCAAATAGAATGTAAGATCTAGAACATTGAACCTGGCACTCATTATATTCTTTGAGTAAATGAAGCTTGTCATTTACCCTCTCAAGAACCCTAAAAGGACCACCAGCCTATGACATCAGCTAGACTTCCTTTCATTAGGAAACCTCCTCTTATGAGGATAAATCCACATAAAATCTTCTATTTTGAATAGAACTAGCTTTCTTCTTTTGTTTGTCAATTTCATATAAGCTTTATTCTTTTTCTCAATCTATTTTCTAACTTCCTTGTGCATTTTCTTGAACATTTAAGCCTTTTTAGCTCCATTTATACAACTTTTCTCGCTAATTGGTGTTAAGGCTAAATCAAGAGGTATAGTTGGGTTGAAACCATGGACCACTTAAAAAAGGGAATGCTTAATAGTGCTATGTACACTATGATTGTAAGCAAGCTCTATATATGCCAAGCACACATCCTAACTCTTTAGATTCTTATTCACCACTATCATAAGCAAAGCTAAAAGTGTTCTATTCACCATCTTAGTTTACCTATTAGTTTATGGATGGTAAACTATGCTAACTAATAACTTGTTTCCAAGCTTCTTTTGTAAAGTCTTCTATATATAACTTAGAAACTTAGCATTTTTATTAGAAACACTGCTTTCAGGAAACCCATGTAATCAAACTATTTTCTTAAAAAAAATTAGCTATGTTGCTAGCATCATTAATTCTATGGCATAGAATAAAGTGTGACATCTTTGAAAAGTGATCCACTATAACCATTTCTAAATCCTTTCCCCATATGTCTTAGGAAAACCTAAAATAATGGAGAAAATAACCCTCATTTCATTCAGCATGACATTGGCTGAACTTGAAGAGAAATCTTTCATGCCGAAAATAACCCTTATTTGCTCCCTTCATGCACTCTTAATAGATCTTTGCAAAGTGTAGGTCCTCTTTGCATAATTCTATCATTGAATTAAGCCCCATTAATCTTGATTAAACATAGAGATTAGTAACCTTTGTAAAAGTGCATTAGCTACAATGTTGACATTCCCTTTCTTGCACTTGATTACATAAGGAAACATCTCAAGAACTCCATCCACAAGGCATGTCACCTTTTCAACTTGCTTTACCCTTTTAAATGTTTTAATGATTCATGATCTTTATGAATCATGAACTTTTTAGGCAATATGTAATGTTGCCAAGTTTCAAATGCTCGAATCAACGTATATAACTCTTTATCACAGGTCAAGCAGTTAAAATAAGAACCACTTAACTTCTAGCTGAAATAGGTAATAGGATGCCCATCTTGCTCAAGAACAACTCTAATCGAAATTCTTGATGCATTACACTGCACTTCAAAGGTTTTAGAAAAATTAAGTAATGCTAGTATCGAAGTCAAACTTAACTTCTCCTTAATCAAGTCAAAACTTTACTATGCTGCCTTAGTCCATTTAAACTCTATTTCTTTTTTTTTCATGCACTCGATCACAAAGTTAGAATGGCGCTAAAATATTTCAGAAAGCATCTATAGAAGGATGCTAAGCCATGAAAACTCTGAACTTTAGCAACATTAGTAGGAATTAGTCACTTCTTGATAGCTTTAACCTTTCCTTCATCAATCTTTACTCTATTTTGGGAAACAACATAGCCAAGACAAACTAAAGGATCTTATAAAAAGTGCATTTCTTAAGGTTGGCAAATAGCTTTCTTCTTTAAGCACTTTTCAAACACCCTTGTAAGATGCTCTGTGTATTCATCAAATTTCATACTATAGACAAGTAAGTCATTAGAATAAACAATAATGAAATGACTAATGAATTTTTATAAAACATGGTTCATTAGCTGCATAAATGTGCTAAGAGCATTGGAGAAGCCAAAGGGCATGACTTCCATTCACACAACCCAAACTTAGTCTTGAATGTTGTTTTCCATTCATCACCTTTTTTCATTCGAATATGATGGTATCCATTCTTGAGGTCAATCTTCGAAAAGATAGAGGAACCATGCAACTTTTGCAACATGTCATCAAGCCATGGTATTGGATTATAGTATTTAACTATAATCTTGCTAATAGCTCAGCTATTTATACACATACGTATCGATCCATTTTTTTTAGGCACCAAAAGAGTTGGTACTAGACACAGACTTATGGGTTCTTTAAGAAAGCCCTTCTCTATCAACTCTATTAATTATCATTGGAGCTTCTTATCTTTTTTGAGGTTACATCGATATGCTGGTCTATTGGACGAGGTTGAACTAGGTATTAGATCAATATGGTGCTTTATGCCACGTATTGGTGGTAATCCTTTTAGAAGTTTTCTAGGAAACATCTAAAAATTCCTCCAATATCTTATCTAATTTAGGATGGATAACTCGACTTCCACCTGAAATGTCATTAGCTATTAACAAGTAAACACTCTCATTAGATATTATAGCATGTTTTACCTCCCTCTTGTTGGCAAAAAAGCTCTCTTTTGTTACTTTGCTGATCACTAACTGGTCATGCATTATTGAGAAGGACAAAGAGGTGTCAATAGCACATGTTTACCATCCTAAACACAAAATAGGTTTTTGCATGCCCATGATGCATAATTTCTCGATCAAACTATGAAGGTCTTCCAAAAAACACATGGCTATCACTCATTGGTACCATATCACATGTTACTTTATCTTCAAAGCTCCCTCTAGTAAATAGCACCTTCACCAATTCTATAAACCTAAGGTCTCCTTCATTGTTTAGCCATTACAAATGATAAGGACATGGACGCTTAGCAGTAGTGAGGTTTAGTTTATTAACCAATATAGTCGAAGCTACATTACTGTAACTCCTTCTATTAATGATTAAACCACATACCTTTCCGTTAATGTTGCAATAAGTGTGGAATATATTCTAACAATGTTCCTTCTCTTGTGTTTGATTGTATGGCTAGATAGCAACAAATAACAAGTTATTTTTCTTGCCTAAAAAGGTGTGATTTACTCTTCTTCCACTTTTACTTTCGAATCTCACTAACAACTTCTTCAACTGATTCATGGATGATCATTACCTTCTTGTTAAGACATTGATAAGCCATGTATCCAAGCTTGAGGCACCTAAAACACTTCATATCATGGCTTTTTGTTAAAGCTTAGGAATTTTTAACTTTTTTTTCCCATTTTCAAACACAGTCACCTTAGTAAGATCTTTTTTATCTTCAAGTTTTTTGAAGTTTTAGAGATATAAAATGAAGAAAAAGTTAAGGTGTAAGGTTTACTTACGCTAGATGTGCCTCTTTTATATTACCTTTCAATCTTCATAACCAATGTAATCACATTATCCAATATGGCATATAGTTGTCACTCACTGATTCTACAATCTCTTTGTGCAGCCTACTAAGAATCTTGCAATGGTTTGTTCTTAAGTCTCTTTTAGGTCACATCACATCATTAACATCTCAAACTTATTCATATAACCCTCAACATAGTAGTTTTTTTTTGCAAACTTTGAAACTTAAGGAATAACTTTTACTTATAGCATTAAGGTACAAACCTCTTTTCCATAAGCATTTTCATAAGTCTTTAAGTTAAGACTGGATTTTCTCCTTCATGCCTTATTCTAACCTTCACATTTTCCCACCATAGATTAGCATAAGCAATAAACTTTAGAGCTACAAATGTTACCTTTTAGCATTTATGCTTTTTTAAGTTCATCTTTTATGCCTGAATCATCATTACTCATCATGTTCATCATGATTAACCCTTCATCATTGTGGAGGATTGTGTTATGGTTGATTCACAACCAATCTTTCCACCATACACAAGCTAATCCATGCATTTATAAAGCTCTTCATCATTGCATTCAAGGGTTACAAGGCAAGCTTATTCAAAACGCATTCCTTGCTGTAATCTTAGATTTGCTAGTGTATAGGTTTAACTACCAACATGGTGTTTATAACTCTCAAACCTATAAAAAAACCTTTACTCTGATGCCAATAATAATGAACCTTATCAGAATAGAGCTCAATGGGAATATATCTCTTATCAATTCAAGATGAAAATATAAGAAAATAAATCTAAAAAATCTAAAACTTGAAAGGATGGAAGGAATAAACCTTAATTGATTGATAAGAATCCTCACCACATTCAATACAAAGGTTAGATGCCACTTTTAGTGATAAGAAACCTAACAAATAAGTCTCACAAAATCACCACTAAGAAGACATGGATAAGAGAAAAAAACTAAAAATAATTAGATACTTTATTGATCAACTTTAAATGTCCTAAAAACAAGCATAAGTCTTTCATTTACAGCAAAGGATTGGCCAAAAGCCTTTACAAGAAAAGGAAACTAAATCTTAAGTAATTAATTAATATATTGCTTATGCATAAGGAAAACAAAATAGTCAATGGAATTAATTTCCTTGAAAGCTAAGGAATTGAAACCTTTCTAGAAAAAAGAAATTGAAACCCTTCGAGATTAAGTAATAATTTGCACACAAAACTTTCCTAATTTGAATGCTTTTAACTTTTTTGCTCAAGAAAACTTTTAAAATCTTTAAGGATTTTTCTTATGAAGCACATAATGCATAAAGTTGACTTTTTTAGTCCTTGATCATGTAATTAGGCCTATATACATGAACTTCTTCTTTTTCATGCCTTCTACCTTAGGCCAACCATGATGTGGCACATTATTTTTGTAGCCTAATCATGAAAATAATGGAGATTATTTCAAGAAACCAAGTTCATCATATTTTAGGGATAACCTTTGATTCTAAGAAAAATAGAAGGAAAAAAGGTTTTTTGTAAGGCCAAAGCATCAATATCGTGCATCCTAATTAGAAAAAGGTGTTCTTGTAGCCCAATCATGAAAATAAAGGATATTATTTTGAGAATCCATGTTCGTTAAAATTAAGGGATAAACTTTTATTTTGAGGAAAATAATAGAAAGAAAAGTTTTCCTTGCGAAATAAAAGCGTCAATATCTTATACCCCAATTAGAGAAAGGTGTTCTTGTACCCCAATCATGAAAAGAATATCACATATGTGATTGTTATGAGAATCCTTATTCATCACATTTGAGGGACAAAGGAAAATGTTAGAAAAAATAAGCTTTTCATGCAAAATCATAGAATCAATATTATGCATAAAAAATAGAGGAGGGTGCAATCTTAGTCTAATCATGAAATGAATGAAGATTATTACGAGAATTAATGTTCATCACATTAGAAATACAAACTTTGATTGTATGAAAAATCATGGAAACAAAAGCTTCTTCTATAAAACCAAAGCATGAATATTGTGTATCCCAATGAGAAGAAGGTGTTACAGCCTAATCGTGAAAGGAATGGCAATTATTATGAGAGTCCAAGTTCATCACATTTGAAGGATGAACTTTGATTCTAAAGAAAATAGTTAAAAGAAAACATCTATTGCAAAGCCAAAGCATCAACATTGTGTATTCCAATTAAGAAAGGTGTTTTATAGCCCAACTGTGAAAGAATTGGAGATTATTATAAGAATCCATGTTTGCATGTTTGATAGTGAACTTTGATTTTAAGGATAATGGTGGAAAAAAGAATTTATTACAAAACCAAAGCAACAATATCACGTATCCCAATTAGAAAAAGGTGTATCCATAGCCTAATCATGAAAAAAATAAAGATTATTATAATAATCTATGTTCATCTCACTTGAGGGATGAACTTTGATTCTAAGGAAAATAATGGAGAGAAAAGCACTTTTTTTAAAACCAAAGCATCAATATTATGTATCCCAACTAAAAGAAGGTGTTTTTGTAGCCTAATCACGAATAGAATGGAGGTTATTATTAGAATCCATGTTTGTTACATTTAAGGTATGAACATTGATTCTAAGGAAAATAGCTAAATACGACACTTTTCTTGTGAAACCATAACATCAATATCATGTATCCCAATTAAAAAAGTGTTCTTATAGCCTAATCATGCAAAGAATGGAGATTTTTGCAAGAATCCATGTCTATCACATTTGAGGGATGAACTTTGATTCGATGAAAATTGATGAAAAAAAGCTTTTCTTGCAAAAATAAAGCATAAGTGTGTCCCAATTAGAAGAAGTTGCTTCTGTAGCCTAATCATGTAAAGAATGGAGACTGTTACGAGAATCCATGTTCATCATATTTAAGGGACAAACTTTGATTCTAATGAAAAAGGTGGAAAGGAAAGCTATACTTATAAAACCAAAGCATCAATATCATGTATCCTTATTAGAAGGTATTTTTGCAGCCTAATCACGTAAGGAATATAGACTATTATGAGAATCCAAGTTCATCACATTTAAGGGACAAACTGTGGTTCTCAAGAAAACAGAGAGAAGAAAAACATTTCTTGCAAAGCCAAGGCATCAGTGCCATGTATCACAATAATAAAAAGGTATTTTTGAAGCCAAATCATGAAAAGAATGGAGATTATTATGAGAGTTAATGTCCATCATAATCAAGGAAAGAGCTTTGATTTTAAGGAAAATAGTTGAAAGAAAAGCTTTTTTTGTAAAACCAAAGCATCAATATCGTCGTCCTATTTAGAAAAAGTTGTTCTTGTAGCCCAATCCTCAAAAAAAAATTATTACGAGATCCATGTTTGTCACATTTGAGGGATGAACTTTGATTTTAAAAAAAAGGAAGCAACAAAAAGCTTTGCTTGCGAAACCAAAAGATCAATATTGTGTATCCTAATTATAAGAAGGTGTTCTTTTAGCCTTATCATTTAATAAATGAAGATTATTACCAAAATTCATATTTGTCACATTTGAGATATGAACTTTGATTTTAAAAAAGTGGTAGAAAGAAAAGGTTTTCATGTCAAACTAAAGAATTAATATCATGTATCCCAATTATAAGAAGGTGCTTTTTAGCCTAATCATATAAATAATGTAGATTATTACGAGAATCTATGTTTGTCACATTTAAGTTCATCCCAAGAAAAATGATGGAAAGAAAAGCATTTACTATAGAACCAAATTGTCAATATCATGTATCCTGGATAGAAGAAGGCATCTCTAGCACCTAATAATGAAAGGAATGGACATTATTTTGAGAACCCAAGTTCATTACATTTGAGAGATGAACTTTGCTTCTATGGAAAATGGAGGAAAAAAAGTATTTTCTTATAAAACCAAACACTAATATTGTATTTCCTAATTAGAAGAAGTTTTATTCATGGCCCAAACATTTAAATATAGAAGATTATTACGAGAATCTATGTGTGACACATTTAGGGGATAAACTTTGGTTTTAAGGGAAATAATGGAAGGAAAAGCATTTGTTGCACAATTAAAGCATCAATATCATGTATCATAGTTAGAAGAAGGTGTTTTTGTAGTCCAATCATAAGAAGATGGAGATTCTTTCGAGAAAGCAAGTTCATGACATTTGAAGGATGACCTTTGATTCTAAGGAAAATGGAAAAAAGAAAAGCCTTTTTTGCAAGGCCAAAACAGCAAGACCGTGGGTCCTAATTAGAATAACACATTCTTGTAGCTTAATCATGAAAATAAAGGAAAATACTATGAGAATCTGTGTTCATTACATTTAAGGGATGAACTTTATTCTGAGGAAAATAGTTGACCAAAACAATACGTGTATAGTAATTAGAAGAAGGTATTATTGCACCCGAATCATGAAAAGAATGGACATTATAATGAGAATCCTTAGTCATCACATTTGAGGGACAAATTTTAATTCTAAGGAATATGCTGGAACGAAAATCTTTTCTTACAAAACAAAAGAAGCAATATCATGTATCCTAAATAGAAAAAAGTGCTTTTGTGGCCCAATCCTAAAATGAATAAAGATAACAACGAGAATCAATGTTCATCATCTTTGAAATATGAACTTTGATTCTATAAAAAACGGTGAAAAAAAAGCTTTTCCTATAAAACCAAAGCATCAATATCATGTATCTCAATTAGAACAAGGTGTCTTTTTAGCCCAATCATTAAAGCATTAGAGATCATTATGAGAATCCATCTTTATCACATTTAAGGGATAAATTTTAATTTTAAGGAAAATGGTGCAAAGAAAAACATTTATTGCAAAACCAAAGCATCAATATTGCATATCCCAATTGGAAAAAGGTTTTTTCATAGCCTAGCTATGAAAAGAATAAAGATTATTGCGAGAATCAATGTTTGTCACATTTGAGGGATAAACTTTGATTCTATGGAAAATGATGGAAAAAAGCTTTAGTTCTAAAATTAAAGCATCAATATCATGTATCCTAGTTAGAAGAAGGTTTTTTGTAACCAATCATGACAATAATGGAGATTAGTACGAGAATCCATGTTTGACACATTTGAAGGATGAACACTGATATTAAAGAAAGCGGTGAAATGAAAAGCATTTCTTGCATAACCAAAGCAGCAATATCATGTATCCCAATTAGAATATTTGTTCTTGTAGCCTAATCATGCAAAGAATCAAGATTATTGTGAGAATCAATGTTTATCACATTTGAGGTATGGACTTTGATTCTATGAAGAATAGAGTAAAGAAATGCTTTTCCTACAAAACCAAAGCATCAATATCATGTATCCTAATTGGAAAAAGATGTAGCCAAATCATGAAAAGAATGGATATTGTTATGAGACTTAAAGTTCATCATATTTGAGTGACGAACTTTGATTCTATGGAAAATTATTGAAAGAATTTCTTGCAAAACCAAAGCATCAACATTATGTGTCCCAATTAGAAGAAGGCGTTTTTGTAGCCTAATCATGAAAGATTAGAGATTGTTACGAGAATTCATGTTCATCATATTTAAGGGATGAACTTTGATGCAAAGAAAAATAATAAAAAGAAATGCATTTATTGTTGACATGGAAACCCTAAGAATGATATCCTAAAACCCTTAAATAATAATTTGGTTCAAATACTAAAAAGCCAGAAAAATAATGTGAAACAAGAATAGGATTCTTGACCTGAAAATTTAAAAACAAAACACAAATCAAAGGTACTTAGGGAATTGAAAACTTAACCTAATGCTTTAGTAGCAATTGCAAGTAAGTTCTGCTGGAGTCCAAAGAAGAACTCAAAGAAATTTGCCTCACCAAAAAGATTACTTGTATTAATCATCCAAAGAAAAATTAAAAACCAACCTTATAATTGCAATAGACTATTTATAGTTGAAAGACAACCCTAAGACATCATAACAAGTGAAATTCGTATGGGCCTTTAAATGGCCAATTAAATGTCAAAACAAAGCCCCAAGCCCAATAACTAGTGTCCCAAAGCATAGTCCCTTGATATAGATACTTAAATCAATTAAAATAACACGTGACAGGCATGTGCCACTTATTAAAAAGGTTTAGCCCATAAATAAGCAAAAGATGTGCCTAAATATCAATATTTAGCCCAATCACTAAATAACTCACTCATAAGCTTGAAGCAAGTTAACTAAGTGCAGCTGATTGTAGCCCACTTCCTCTTTAATTCCAAATCCATGCCATCTCCATCTTTCACTTTTTGTGTGAATGACTTCTTGATTAGTCTCTACACATCCTTTTGCAATTGTTTAGCCCGAGGTGGTGTAGAAGGTCTACTTAGCACTTGGAAGTCTTTTGGAATATCATCTATGTTGTTCTTTGGAACATCTTTTACATTATCTTGTATTAGCTAGATCATATCGTTCCTTCATTCCTCAAAAAGATTCATCCTTGAATCTGTACATATGTCAAAAGGAAAAAGATTAGAAACATTAAATGTGGAACTCACTTGATACTCACCTAGCAGATCCAACTTGTAAATATTGTTAATAATCTTTTCCAAGGCTTGGAAAGGTCTATCTCCACATGATTGCAGCTTGGATTTCCTTTGTGTTGGAAACCTCTCTTTCCCTATATGAACCCATATCCAATCTCTAGGTTTAAAGGTGACAAGTTGGTGTCCCTTATTAGCTTAGGTAGAGCTCTTTTCATTCTTCTTTTAAATATGCTGTCGTGCTTGTTAATCGATTCGTTTCTCCAAATCAGCCTTTCTCTTTTCATTTAAGCTCGCTATCTCATTCACCATTAAAGGCATCAAATCCAATGGAGTCAAAAGGTTAAAACCATAAACAATCTCAAAGAAAGAATAACTAGTGGAAGAATGCATAGAACAATTATAAGCAAACTCAATAAGAGGAATATAGTCTTCCTAAGTTTTCATATTCCTTGGAATGACAAATTGTAGCTAAGTTTCAAAGGTTTGATTTACTACTTTGGTTTGCCTAATAGTTTAAGAATGATAAGTGGTGGAAAATAATAACTTAGTTCCTAATTTTCCCTACAACATTCTCCAAAAATAACTAAAGAATTTAACATCACGATCACTCACAATTATCTTAGGATTCTGTGCAAACGTACAATGTCTCAAAAGAACAAATTAGCTATGATTATGGCATCATCAATTTTATGGTAAGGAATAAAATGAGCCATCTTAGAAAACTTATCAACAACCATCAATATTGAATCCATTCCCCTCTTAGTTTAAGGAATTCTTGAAATAAAATCCATAAATAAATCTATCCATGGTCTATTTTGTACAACAAGTGGGGTGTATAAACCATAAGGTAGTGTTCTAGACTTGGCTTGTCTACATGAAATACAACAAGAACACATTCTTCTAACATCCCTACACAATTATGGCTAGTAAAAATGTTCTTACAATATGGCTAATGTCTTATGAACCTCTAAATGCCCCATCAATCCACCACTATGAGATTTACGCAAGTATTTCTCTCAAAGAATAGGAAGGCACATAAAGTTTATTCACCATAAACAAATAACCATCATGCCTATAAAATTTACCGAAAGTAAAATTTTTGCATGCCTCATGTACATTTCAAAATCATGATCTTTTACACACAATTCTTTGATATACTCAAAGCCTAATAACTTCGCACTAATTGTAAGTATTAGGCCATACTTGCGTGACAAAACATCAGCTACAACATGTCCTTTCCTTGGTTGTACTGAATAACGAAAAGAAATGTCTTAATGAATACTAGCCACTTTGCATGATGGCGATTTAGTGTACCTTAACCCTTTAAGTGCTTTAAAGATTCATGATCACAGTAAGTAACAAATTCTTTAGGCCAAAGGTAATGTTGCCATGCCTTTAGAGCCCTCACTAGTGCATACAACCCTTAGTCATATGTTAAGTAATCCAAAGTGGCTTTGCTGAGTTTCTCACTGAAAAATGCTATGGGATATTTTTCTTTCATCAAGATAGCATAATACCTATCCTTGAAGTATCACATTCAATCTCAAAAGTTTTATTGAGATTAGGCAATTGTAATAGAAGAGCAGAACATAATTTATCTTTAAACAAATTAAAGGCTCTTTCTTATTCTTTTCCCTATTTAAAGTTCACATGCTTCCTAATTACTTCCATTAAGGGTAAAGCAATGGTGCTAAAGTCTTTCACAAAATGTCAATAAAAGTTAGCCGACCTATGGAAACTCCTTACTTTAGTCATAGATTTGGGTGTATGTCACTCTTTAATTACCTTTATCTTCTTTGGGCTAACTTTGATGCCTTTTCTACTCACGATAAATTAAGAAAAACAATTTTTCCATGCAAAAAGAGCACTTTTTTAGATTAGCATACAACTTTTCCTTCCTAGGAACATCTAGCACACATTTAAAATGATTTATATGCTTATCTAAACTCTTGCTATACACTAGAATATCATTAAAATATACAACAATAAACCTATCAATGAATGCATGCAAAACATGATTCATCAATCTCATGAATGTACTAGGCGCATTAGTAAGACCAAATGGCATGACTAAACACTCATATAACCCACGTTTAGTCTTAAAGGCAGTTTTTTACTCATTACTCGATTTCATTCTAATATAATGGTATCCACTTTTAATATTAATTTTAGAAAATATGCAAAACCATACAACTCATCTAGTATACAATCTAAACTCATAGTAGGATGATGATACTTTATAGTGATGTTATTAATAACCTTACAATCCATGCATATCCTCTATGTTTTATTAATCTTTTGAACTAATAACAGAGGCACCACACATGGTCTCATGCTTTCTCTTATATCCCTCTTTGCCAATAGCACTTCAACTTTCCTTTAGAGTTTTTCTATATGCCAAATGTTTGGGAATTACTACACTAGAGATGACATCAATTTGATGTTCAATTCCTCTAATTGGTGGTAATCCTTTTGGAACATTTTTTGGGAAAATATTTTCATATTCTTGTAACAAAGAAACAATAACACTGGACAAAAAAAGGATCATTAGTGTTCAAATAAGCCTCCTTGTACATAAGTACAATCAATGGCTTTTGAGCATAAAAAGCAGTTTTGCACTTCCTCCCTTTTGCATACAAGCTTTTACTTTTCACTTTTGATATTAGGTTTTCTTCCTGTTCACTCACTTAAACTTGCTCTTCTAACACTCTTTTTCTACTTTCACTCTCATTTTTCTTATTTTTCTCACTACTCACACTCTTATTTTTTTATTGCACATGATCTCACTTTGGTTCCCTTTCTGTTTATTTTGACATTCATACACCTCTTTGGGTGTCATTGGAACAAGTGTTACACACTAGCCATCCTTCTAAAAAGAGTACCTATTCTTGAAACCGTCATGGATAACTATCCTATCATATTACCATGGCCTTTCCAATAAGATATGACTTGCATGCATAAGTAAAACATCACATAATATCTTATTAGAGTATTTCCTGAATGAAAAGGAAACAATCATCTATTTATTCACCTTAAACTCCCCATATTCATTTAGCCATTGTAGCTTATATGGTCGATGATGTCTTGTGCATTGCAATCCTAACTTCTCCACTAAGGTAGTACTAGCTACATTGGTACAGCTACCTTTATCAATGATTAACTTATAATCTTATTATTGACATGACAACAAGTATGGAAGATGTTCTCACATTGCTCTTCATTTTCATCCTCCTTCATTTAAATATTCAACTAGTAAGGCTTCTCCATGGACTGCATACTCCATGCCACTTTCTTCATACTTTTTTATATTTATCCTTGGTCACAACTATACCATCAGTTTTCATGACCATAGCTCTCTTGTTAGGACATTATGAAGCATTATGACCTATTCCCAAACATCTAAAACACTTAATATCATGATATATATTAGATTGGAAAGAGTTGGTACCTTTTTTATCCCTGATACCTTGCCTTAATTTTTAACATTATCTTCTTTAAACTTGGCAATAACTTTATCCTTTTTAGTTTTAATCTAACTTATTTTCCAAGAAAAATTAAAACCCGAATTTGATGAATTAGACTTGTGCACCCCTCTTAACTTGAATTGCCTCTCGATCTTTATAGCTATATGTACCATGTTTTTAAGCTCCACATAATGATGCAGCTCAATGATATTAGCTATCTCCTAATTCAAGCCACTCAAGAAATGTGCGATGGTTGCCTCCTAGTCTTTTTCCATTTTAGTTCTAATGATCGTAATTTCCATTTCCTTATGGTAGTCCTCAACACTCTTATAAGCATGAGTATGTTTTTGAAGCCACTGATGCAAATCTTAATAATAATGGCGTGTCACAAATTGCTTGCTCATTATAGCTTTTATCTTAGCCTACGTTTCAATAGGTCTCTCCAAATTTCTACCACCAAATGATCACAGTAGATTTTACTTTCTTTTCTTCCAAATAATGATGGCATTCAAATACGAGCTTAACTTTTCGTTCCCATTCTAGATACAAGTTAGGATTATTTTTACCTTGAAATGAATGAATCTTCATTTTAATGCTACAAATATTTCGGTCCATACTATCATGATTCTTACGCTCTCTTCCAACATCTATTGGCTTATATTCTTTCATAGGTTGGATATTTGGTCTATTCTTCCTTCTTTCATTTGGTTACTCTTTTCTCATCCTTGTAATTAAAGCCTCTTGTTTGTCCATTCTACCTTAAAGACCTCTGAAGACCAGTTACATTCTTTCAAACTATTGTTGCATGGCTTGAAGAGTGAAAAAAAGTTATAGCTATACTTCTTGTTTTTCACTATTACTACCACTTTGTTTGGATGCTTCCATGCCTTTTCCTACCAAATTCATACTTGCAATAACAAAAATTATTTAGGACCTCACAAAAATCACTTCCTTGCACGTTTATCCTCAATTTTGGTTTTGCACTCATGGTTTCACTCAATTTAGCTTTTGTCTTACTCTAACAATCTAACTCTCTCTTACCTTTTACCACTCTAAAATTTTTTTTGGCTCTTTTAAGAGACTCACAATGAAGCAATCAAAAGTTAAACTCAATTTAAAGCAATTTAAAGTAATGATAAATCTTAAATTTGCATATGAACTAAATGGAAATAAAGAAAGGCCAACAAAAGAAAGAAAGGCCAACAAAAGGAAGAAAGACATATGAAAATAGAAAATTAATGAGCAAAATTGAAGTAAATAGTGAAAGATAAAAGCTGACTCGAATTATCCATATGACCTAAAAACTCAATGGAAAAAATAATAGAGTAAATAAAATAATTAATGCTGCATAAATTATGGTGATTGGGTGTAGGAGTGACTCAAAACTGTAAACATTAAAAATTAAGAAAATGTCAATCAATTAATTAATTATTGAAAAAAATTGATTGGAAAGAGACTAAATAGGAAACTACCAAGATATCAGAAAAAAGTATAGAACTTGGTTAAAATGAAATATCAATTAATTTAAGAGAGAAAAAAAAAGAAAATTCTAAAGAATATAGTAAAAGCAACAGAATCAGAGAATTGATCCGAAAAAAAGAAAAGGAGACTACCAAGATATTGGAAAAAGAAAGAAGGGAATCTGGTCAACTAAGGAGGTAAAATTAGATTAACCTATCTAAATTTTCAAAACACAAATTGCCTCTTTACTGGTGCATCCAACCTCTTGTTTGCCAACTTTTATTTACTTCTCTTCTTTTTTTCACTTTTTGTTAAATGGTTAACTAATAATCAACAACAAATTAAGAGGTTAATCAAGATTAGAATAACTTGATAAAAGAAATAACAAATAGACCAACTTAATCTGAACCAAAGCTTTGATACCAAAAGATACAAAAACCCCAAGAATGATGTCCTAAAACCCCCTAATAACAATTTAAATCAAAAACTTAAAACTTAAAAAAATAATAAAAAACAAAAATATGATTCTTGACCCAATAATTTAAATACAAAACACAAATCAAGAATACAAAGGGAATTGGAAACTTAACCCAATGCTTTAGTATCAATTGCAAACAAGAATATTAAAAGTTAAATGCGAAAAGAAAAAACTAACCTTGATAAGTACTACTAAAGTCCAAAGAAAAACTCAATTTGCCTTACTAAGAAGACTACTTGCATTATTATATAAAAAAACTAAAACCTAGTCTTACAATTGCAACGGACTATTTATAGCCAAAAAATAAAATCCTAAGATATCCTAACAAGTGAAACTCGCATAGGCCTTTAGATGGCTAATTAAAATGTTAAAAGAAAGCCCCAAGCCTAATAACTAGTATCCCAAAGCATTAGCCCTTGATATAGATATTTTTAAAATAAATAACATAACATTTGACAGGGATTTGCCACTTATTAAAAAGGTCTGGCCTATAAATAAACAAAAGATAAGCCTTTTTATAGCTATTTAGCTCGAGCTCGTGTAAAAGGTTCACTTGGCACTTGGAAGTTTTTTGGAACATCATTTATTTTATCCTTTGGAACATCCTCTGTGTTGTCTTGTATTGGCTAGATCACATCAATTGCAAAACCAAAGTAACAATATCATATATCCAAATTAGAAAAGGTGTTTTTGTAGCCTAATCATGAAAAGAATGATGATTATTATGAGAATCCCTGTTCATCATATTTTAGGGATAAACTTTGATGTTAAAAAAATAATGGAGAGAAAAGGCTTTGTTATAAAACCAAAGCATCAATAAAAGAAGGTGCTTTTATAGCCCCACCACAAAAAGGATGAAGATTATTACGAGAATCCATGTTTTTCACGTTTGAGGGATGAACATTGATTCTATAAAAATGTTAGACTAAAAAGCTTTTCTTGTGAAACCAAAGCATTAATATTATGTATCCCGATTATAAAATAAGTTCTTGTAGCCTAATCATGTAAAGAATGAAGATTATTGTAAGAATCTATGTTCATCACATTGAGGGATGAAATTTGATTTGATTAAAAATGATGGAAAGAAAAACTTTTCTTGCAAAAACAAAGTATCAAATGTGTCATAATGAGAAGAAGTTATTTTTGCAGCCCAATTGTGCAAAGAATGGAAACTATTATGAGAATCCATATTCATGACGTTTAAGGGATGAGGAACATGGTAGGAAGAAAAGCTTCTCTTGCAAAACTAAAGCATCAATATCATGTATCCCAATTAGAAGAAGGTATTTTTGTAGCCAAATCATGAAAGGAATGGAGATTATTATGAGAATCGAAGTTCATCACATTTAAACGATGAATTACGATTCTAAGAAACATGGAGAGAAGAAAAGCTTTTCTTACAAAGCCAAAGCATTAGTACAATATATCACAATTAGAAAAAGGTGCTTTTGAAGCCTAATTATGAAAAGAATGGAGATTTTTTTAAGAGTCCACATCCGTCACAATTAAGGGATGAATTTTAATTATAAGGAAAACAGTGGAAAAAAAGCTTTTCTTGCAAAACCAAACCATCAACATCATGTATCCAAATTAGAAAAAGATGTTCTTATAGCCCAATCATGAAAAGAATAGAGATTATTACAAGATCCACGTTTGTCACATTTGAGGAACGAACTTTGATTAAGAGAATAGAGGAGTAGAAGGCTTTTTTTACAAAACCAAAGGATTAATATCGTGCATCCCAATTATAAGAAGCTGTTCTTTGGCCTTATCATTTAAAGAATGAAGATTGTTACCAAAATTCATGCTTGTCACATTTGAAGGACAAACTTTGATTCTAAGGAAAGTGGTGGAAGAAAAAGGTTTTCATGTATAACCAAAGAATCAATATCATGTATCCCAATTATAAGAAGCTATTTTGTAGCCTAATCATATAAAGAATGTAGGAATCCATATTCATTATATTTAAGGGATGAACTTCGATCCCAAGGAAAATGGTGGAAAAAAAGCATTTATTGCAAAATCAAAATGTCAATATCATGTATCATAAATAAAAAAAGGTGATTTTATCGCCCAATCATGAAAGGAATAGACATTATTTTGAAAACCCATGTTCATCAAATTTGAGGGATGAAGTTTGATTCTAAGGAAAATGATGGAAAGAAAGGCTTTTGTTCTAAAACTAAAGCATCAATATCATGCATCCCAGTTAGAAGAAGGTGTTTTCTATCCCAATCATGAAAAGAATGGAGATTATCATGAGAGTCCACATTTGTCACATTTGAGGGATGAATATTAATTTTAAGGAAGATGGTAAAAAGAAAAGTTTTTTTTCACAAAGCCAAAGCATCAATATTAGGTTTCCCAATTAGAAAGCATTTTTATAGCCTTATCATTAGAGAACTGGAAATTATTATAAGAATCCATGTTCTTCACATTTTAAGCATGAACTTTGATTCTATGGAAAATAGTGGAAAGAGAAAATTTATTGCAAAACCAAAGCCTTAATATCGTGTATTGCAATTAGTAAAAGGTGCTTTTGTAGCCTAATCTTGAAAGGAATGGACATTATTTCAAGAACATAAGTTGATCAAATTTGAGGGATGAACCTTAATTCTAAGCAACACGGAGGAAAAAAAAACTAAAGCATCAATATTATGTATCTCAATTAGAAGAAGGTCTTTTTGTAGCCCAATCATTTAAAGAATGGAGATTATTACGAGAATCCATGTTTGACATATTTGAGGGACAAACATTGATTCCATGGGCAATGGAGAAGAGAAAATCCTCTCTTGCAAAAGCAAAATGCCACTATCATGCATCCCAATTCGAATAATATGTTTCTATAACCCAATCATGAAAGGATTTGAGATTATTACGAGTATTTATGTTTACACATTTAAGGGAAAAATATTGATTTTATGGAAAATAAGGGAAAAAATCATTGATTACCAAATAAAGGTATCAATATCATGCATCCCAATTAAAAGAAGGTGTTTTTGTAGCCCAGTCATGAAAATATTGTAGATTTCACATTTGAGGAATTGACATTAATTCTAGGGAAAAATGGTGGGAAAAAAATATTTTCTTGTGGAATCAAAACATTAATATTATGCATCCCAGTTAAAAGAAGGGTTTTCATAGCCTAATCATGAAATGAATAAAGATTCTTGCAAGAATCCATGTTTGTCACATTTAAGGAACAAGCTTTGATTCTAAGGAAAATGGAGGAATGAAAAGCTTTTCTTGCAAAACCAAAGCATCAATATCATGTATACCAATTAGAAGAACGTATTTTTGTAGCCTAATCATTTAAGGAGTGGACAGTATTGCAAGAATCCAAGTACATCACATTTAAAGGATGAAAGGCAATTTTAAGGAAAATAGAGGGAAAAAAGCTTTTCTTGCAAATCCAAAGCATCAATATTATGTATCGCAATTAGAAAAAAAAAGTTTTTTTGAAGCCCAATCATGAAAAGAATGGAGATTATTATGAGAATCCTTGTTTGTCGCATCTAAGGACAAACTTTGATTTTATGGAAAATGAGGGAGTGAAAAGCATTTATTGCAAAACTAAAGCATCAATATTATATATCCCAATTAGAAGAAATTATTTTTATGGCACCATCGTGTAAGAAATGGAGATTATTACAAGAATCTATGTTCATCACATTTGAAAGATGAAATATGATTCTATGAAAAATGGAATGAAGATGTTTTTGAAGCCTAATCATGAAAAAATGGGGATTATTATGAGGGTCCATGTCCGTCACAACTGAGGGATGAACTTTGATTCTAAGGAAAATGGTGGAAAGAAAAGCTTTTTTCGCAAAACCAAAGCATCATTTTCATGTATCCCAATTAGAAAAAAGTGTTTTTGTAGCCATATCATGAAAAGATTGGAGATTATTACTAGAATGGATGTTTGTTACAGTTCAAGGATAAACTATGATTCTAAGGAAAATGCCTAAAAGAAAAACATTTATTGCAAAACCAAAGCATCAATATCATGTATCCTAATTAGAAAAAAAGGTTTTGTAGCCCAACCATGGAAAGATTGGATATAATTACAAGAATCCATATGCGTCATTTTTAAGTGATGAACATCGATTCTAAGAAAAATGGTGGAAAAAATGCATCTATTGCAAGACCAAGGCATCAATATCGTGCATATCGGATAGAAGAAGGTGTTTCTATAGCCCAATCATGAAAGAAATAAAGATTATTTTAAAAACCAAAATTGGTCACATTTAAAGGATGAACTTTAATTCCAAGGAAAATGGTGGAGAAAAAAGCTTTTCTTGCAAAACCAAAGCATCAATATCATGTATCCCAATTATAAGAAAGTGTCGTGTTACCAAATTATGTAAAGAACGAAGATTATTTCAAGCATACATGCTCACCACTATTATAGGATAAACTTTGATTTTAAGCAAAATAGTGGAGAAAAAAGGTTTTCTTATGAACCAAAGCTTTAATATCGCATACCTTAGTTAGGATAAGGTGTTTTTGTGGCCCAATCATGTAAAGAATGAAGATTATTATAAGAATCCATGCTTATTGCATTTAAGGGATGAACTTTATTCTAAGGAAAATGGTGAAAAGAAAAGCATTTATGTAAAAACCGAATCATCAATATCATGTATACCAGATAGGAGAAGGTGTTTCTATAGCACAGTCATGAAAGGAATAGAGATTATTTTGAGAACCCAAGTTTGTCACATTTAAGGCACTAACTTTGATTTTAAAGAAAATAGAGGAAGAAAAAGTTTTTCTTGCAAAGCTAAAGTATTAATCTGATGTATCTTAATCAGAAGAAGATATTGTTCTAGCCCAATTATGAAAAAAGTGAAAATTATTATGGGAATCCATGTTCATCATATTTTTGGGATAGTATTTAATTCTAAGGAAAATGGTGGAAAATTTTTTTTGACAAAACCAAAGCATCAATATCGCATATCCCATTTAGAAAATGCGATTTCTGTAGCTCAATCATGATATGAATGGAGATTATTTCAAAAATCTATGTTCGTAACATTTGATGGATAAACTTTGATTCTAAAGAGAATGGAGGAATTAAAAGCTTCTATTATGAACCCGAAGCATCAATATCATGTATCCCATTTAGAATAAGTTGTTCTTCTAGCCCAATCATGTAAAGAATAGAGACTATTACAAGAATCCATGCTTGTCACATTTAAGGGATGAAATTTGAGTCTAAGTAAAATGGTGGAAAGGAAAACTCTTCTTGTGAAAGTAAAGCATCATTAACATGTATCCCAATTAGAAAAAGGTATTTTTTTAGGGCAATCATGTAAGGAATGGAGATTATCCAAGTTTGTCCTATTTAAAGGATAAACTATGACTCTAAAGTAAATGGAGGGAAGGAAAGCTTTTCTTGCAAAGTGAAAGCATCTATACCATGTATCACTATTGAAAGAAGGTGTTTTTGGATTTTAATCATAAAAAGAATGAAGATTATTACAATAGTCCATATTCATCATAGTTAAGGGATGAATTTTAATTCTAAGGAAAATGGTGAAAAGAAAAGCTTTTCTTATCAAACCAAAGCATTAATATTGTGTATTCCAATTAGAATAAGGTGCTCTTATAGCCTAATCATAAAAAAATGGAGATTATTATGAGATATATGTTCATCACATTTGAAAAATGAACTTTGGTTTTAAGGAAAATGAAGGAACAAAAAGCTTCTCTTATGAAACCAAAGGATCAATACTGTGTATTCCAATTATAAGAAGGTGTTCTTTTAGCGCTATCATTTAAAGAATGAATATTATTACCAAAATCCATGTTTGTCACATTTGAGGGATGAACTTTGATTCTAAGGAAAGTAGTGGGAAAAAACATTTTCTTATGAAACAAAGAATAAATATCATGTATCCCCATTATAAAAAGGTGTTTTCTAGCCTAATCATATAAAGAACGAAGATTATTACAAGAATCCATGTTCATCACAATTGAGGGATGAATTTTGATTCCGAGGAAAATACTGGAAAGAAAAGCATTTACTACAAACCAAAGCATCAATATCGTGTATCCCTAATAGAAAAAGGTGTTTCTATCGCCTAATTATGAAAGGAATGGACATTATTTTAAGAAACCAAGTTTGTAACATTTAAGGATAAACTTTTATTCTAAGGAAAACGAAGGAAAGAAAGGCTTTTCTTATAAAACCAAAGCATCAATATTGTATATCCTAATTAAAAAGAGGTTATTTTGTAGACCATTCATTTAAAGAATGAAGATTATTATGAGAATCCTTGTTTAAAACCAAAGCATCAATATCATGTATTCCATTTTGAAGAAGGTGTTATTCTAGCCCAATCATGTAAAGAATGAAGAATATTATGAGAATCCATGCTAATCACATTTGAGGGTCAAACTTTGATTCTTAGGAAAATGCTAGAAAGAAAAGCTTTTCTTGCGAAACCAAAGAATCAATATCATGTATCCTAATTAGAAGAAAGTATTGTTGTAGCCCTATCATGTAAGGAATGGAGATTATTATAAGAATCCATGTTCATCACGTTTGAGGGATAGAATACGATTTGATGGCAAATAAAGGGAAAGAAAGCTTTTCTGGCAAAGCCAAAGCATCAGTATCATGTATGCCAATTAGAAAAAGGTATTTTTGAAGCTTAATTATGAAAAAAATAGAGATTATTGTGAGAGTCCATGTCTATTACAACTGAAGGATGAACTTTGATTCTAAGGAAAATGGTGGAAAGAAAAGCTTTTCTCTCAAAAATAAAGTAACAAATTTGTGTATCCCAATTAGAAGAAGGTGTTTTGGTAGCCAATCATGTAAAAAATGAAGATTATTACAAGAATCTATATTTATCACATTTGAAGGATAAACTTTGATTATAAGGAAAATGGTGAAAAGAAAAGCATTTATATAAAAACCAAAGCATCTGTATTATGTATCCCAGACAAAAGAAGGTGTTTCTACAGCCCAATCATGAAAGCAATGGAGATTATTTTGAGAACAAAAGTTTGTCACATTTAAGGCATAAACTTTGATTTTAAAGAAAATAGAGGGCATTGTAGCCAAATCAAGAAAAGAATGGAAGTTATTATGAGAATCTAAGTTATCACATTGAGGGATAGACTTTGATTCTAAGGAAAACCATGGGAAGAAAATCATTTATTACAAACCAAAGTATCAACATTGTGTATCTCGATTAGATAAAGGTGTTTTGTAACCCAATCATTAAAAGAATGAAGATTATTATGAGAATCCATGGTCATCAGATTTACAGGATAAACTTTAATTCAAAGGAAAATGGTGAAAAGAAAAGCTTTTCTTGCAAAACTAAATAATCAATATCATGTGCCCTAATTAAAAGGTTTTTTTTTTGTCCAATCATGAAAAGAATGGTGATTACTAAGAGAATCAATTTTCATCATAATTCAGAGATAAACTTTGATTCAAAGGAAAATGGTGAAAAGGAAAGCTTTTCTTGTAAAACTGAAGCATCGTTATAGTGTATCCCAACTAAAAGGTGTTTTTGTAGCCCAATCATGAAAAGTGCAAGGATTATTATGATAGTTCATGATCATGATAGTTGAAGGATAATCTTTAATTCTAAGAAAAATGGTGGAAAACAGAAACCTTTTCCTACCAAACTAAAGCATCAATATCTTGTATACCAATCAAAAGAAGGTGTTCTTATAGCCCAATCATGAAAAGAATAGAGAGTTCTATGAGGTCCATGTTTGTCATATTTGAGGGACAAACTTTGGTTCAAGGAAATTAGAGGAACAAAAAGCTTCTTTTATGAAACCAAAGTATCAATATCATGTATCCCAATCATAAAAAGGTTTTCTTTTAGCCCTATCAGTTAAGGAATAGAGATTATTATCAAAATCCATGTTTATAACATTTAAGGGATGAACTTTGATTATAAGGAAAGTAGTGGAAGAAAAAGTCTTCCTACGAAAGCAAAGAATTAATATCATGTATCACCATTATAAGAAGGTGTTTTATAGTCCAATCATATAAAGAATGGAGATTACTATAAGAATCCATGCTCATCACATTTGTGGAATGAACTCTAATTCCAAGAAAAATGGTGGAAAGAAAAGCATTTATTGCAAAACTAAAGCATTAATATCCTACACTTTGATCAAAGAAGCTGTTTGTATCGCCCAATCATGAAAGGAATGGACATTATTTCAAGAACCCATGTTCATCACATTTGAGGAATGAACTTTGATTCTAGGGAAAATGGAGCAAATAATGGCTTTTCTTACAAAAGTAAAGCATCAATACCATGTATCCCAATTAGAAGAGGGTCATTTTGTAGACCAATCATTTAAAGAATAATGATTACTATGATAATCCATGTTTGACAGATTTGAGGGACGTGCTCTAATTCTAAGAAAAATGGCAGAAGGAAAAGTATTTATTATGAAACCAAAACCTCAATATCGTGTATTGCAACTAAAAGAATGTGTTTTATAGCCTAACCTTAAGAGGAATGGACATTATTTTGATAACTAAGTTCATCAAATTTGAGGGATAAACTTTAATTCTAAGCAACGTGCAGGAAAAAAAGGCTTTTCGTATAAAACCAAAGCATCAATATTATGTATCCCAATTATAAGGTCTTTTTGTAGCCCAATCATTTAAAGCATAGAAATTATTACGAGAACCCATTTTTGACATATTTGAAGGACAAACATTGATTCTATGGTTAATGAAGGAAAGAGAATTTTTTCTTGCAAAACCAAAGTTTCACTATCATGTATCCTAATTAGAAGAAACTGCTTTTGTAACCCAATCATGAAAGGATTAGAGATTATTACGAGAATCCTTACTCATCGCATTTAAAGGACAAACTTTGATTTTATGAAAAATAGGAGAAAAAAGCATTTATTACTAAACCATAGTATCAATATCATGTATCCCAATTAAAAAATGTGTTTTTGTCACCCAGTCATGAAAATATTATAGATTATTAGGAAAATCCATTTTCATCATATTGGAGGATGGACATTAATTCTAGGAAAAATGATGGAAAGAAGAGCTTTTATTGCAAACCCAAAGCATCAATAATACGTATCCTAGTTAGAAGAAGGGTTTTCGTAACCCAATCATGAAATGAATGAAGATTCTTACAAGAATCCATTTTCCTCACATTTGTGGGATGAACTTTGATTCTAAGGAAAATGAAGGAATGTTAAGCTTTTCTTGCTAAACCAAAGCATCAGTATCAAGTATCCTAACTAAAAAGAGGTATTTTTGTAGCCTAATCATGTAAGGAATTGAGGTTATTATGAGAATCCAAGTTCATCGCATTTAAGGGCTAAACTTCGATTTTAAGGACAATTAAGGGAAAAATTTTTTTTTGCAAAGACAAAGCATTAGTATCATTTATCATAATTAGAAGAAGGTGTTTTTTAAGCCCAATCATGAAAGGAATGGAGATTCTTATGAGAGTCCACCTTCATCAAACTTGAGGGACGAACTTTGATTCTAAGGAAAAATGAGGAAATACTAGCTTTTCTTATAAAATCAAAGCGTCAATATCATCTTCCCTAAATAGAAGAAGCTCTTTTTGTGGCCTAAGCATTTAAAGAATGGAGATTATTACAAGAATCCTTGTTCGACATATTTTAGATACGAACTTTGATTTTAAAGAAACTAGTGCAACAAAAAGCATTTATTGCAAAACTAAAACATCGATATCATGTATCGTAATTAGAAAAAGGTGTTTTTGCATGAAAGGAATGGAGATTATTTTGAGAAACAAAGTTAATCACATTTGAGCGATAGGCTTTGATTCTAAGGAAAATGGAGGAAAAAAGGTTTTTTTAAAAGAGCAAAGCATCAATATTGTGTATCTCAATTAGAAAAAGTTGTTCCTGCAGCCCAATCATGAAAATAAGGGAGATTATTACGAGAATCCTCGTTCATCACATTTAAGGGACAAACTTTAATTCTAAGGAATATGCTAGAAAAAAAAGCTGTTCTTGCAAAACCAAAGAATCAATATCATGTATCCCAAACATAAAAAGGTGCTTTAGTAGCCTAATCCTAAAACGAATGAAGATTATTACAAGAATCAATGTTCATCACTTTTGAGGCATGAACTTTGGTTCTATGAAAAATGGTGGAAAAGAAAGCTTTTCCTGCACAATCAAAGCACTAAAGTCATGTATTCCAATTGGAATAATGTGTTGTAGCCAAATCATGAAAAGTATGAAGGTTATTATGACAATTTATGTTTGTCATATTTGAGGGACAAATTTTGATTCTACAGATAATCATTGAAAAAAACCCATTCATTGCAAAACCAAAGTATTAACATTGTGTATTTCAATTTGAAAAAGGTGTTTATGTATCCCAATCATTCAGAGAATAGAGGTTATTATGACAATCTATGCACATCACATTTGAGTGATGAACTTTGATTCAAAGGATAATGGTGGAAAGAAAAGCTTTTCATGCAAAACCAGAGATTCAATATCATGTATCCCAATTAGAAGAAACTGGTTTTGTAGGCCAATCATGAAAAGAATGGTGATTATTACAAGAATCAATTTTTGTCACAATTTAAAGATAAACTTTGATTCAAAGGAAAATGGTGGAAAAAAAAGCTTTTCTTGCAAAACCAAAGCATCATTATAGTGTATCCCAATTAAAAGAAGGTGTTTATGCAGCCCAATCATGAAAAGTGCAAAGATTATTATGAGAGTTCATGTTCGTCACAATTGAAAGATATATTTTTAATTCTAAGGAAAATGGTGGAAAGAAAAGCTTTTCTTGTAAAACAAAAGCATTAATACTGCATATCCCAGTTAGAACAAGGGGTTTTGCAGCCCAATCATGAAGTAAATGGAGATTATTATGAGTATCTATGTTCATCACATTTGATAGACAAACTTTGATTGTAAGGAAAATGGAGGAATAAAAGTTTCTCTTCCGAAACTAAAGCTTCAAATCGTGTTACTCTAGCCCAATCATGTAAAGAATAAAGATTATTATAGGAAGCCATGTTGGTCACATTTGAGGGACGAAATTTGATTCCAAGGAAAATGATGGAAAGAAAAGTTTTTCTTGCAAAGCCAAAGAATCAGTATCATATATCCCAACTAGAAGAAAGTATTTTTGTTTCCCTATCATGTAAGGAGTGGATATTATTACAAGAATCCATATTCCTCACATTTGAAGGACAATATATGATTCTGTGGTAAATGAGGGGAAAGAAAGCTTTTTTTGCAAAGCTAAAGCACTAGTATCATGTATCCTAATTAGAAAAAGGTGTTTTTGAAGCCTAATCATGAAAAAATAGAGATTATTAAGAGAGTTTGTGACCGTTGCAACTAAAGGATGAACTTTGATTCAAAGGAAAATAGCAAAAAGAAAAGCTTTTCTCACAAAACCAAAACCATCAAATTCGTGTAACCCAATTAGAATGAGCTGTTTTTATAGCCCGATCATATAAAGAATTATGATTATTACAAGAATCAATGTTCATCACATTTAAGTGATGAACTTTGATTATAAGGAAAATAGTGAAAAAAAAAGCATTTATATAAAACCAAAGCATTAGCATCATGTATCCTAGATAGAAAAAGGTGTTTCTATAGCCCAATCATGTAAGGAATGGAGATTATTTTGAGAACCCAAGTTTGTCACATTTAAGGCATGAAGTTTGATTTTAAAGAAGATAGAGGAAAGAAAAGTTTTTCTTGCAAAGACAAGCATCAATATCGTGAAACCCAAATAGAAAAAAAGAGTTTTTGTAGGCCAATCGTGAAAAGAGTAAAAATTATTATGAGAGTCCATGAAAATTATTATGGGAATCCATGTTCATCCCATTTCTTAGATAATATCTAATTCTAAGGAAAATGGTTAAAAAAAGGCTTTTATAACAAAAGCAAAGCATTAATATCACATATCCCAGTTAGAAGTTGGGGTTTTGTAGCCCAATCATGATATGAATGAAGACTATTATGAGAATCCACATTCATCACATTTTATGAACAAACTTTGATTCTAAAGAGAATGGAGGAATGAAAAGTTTCACTTGTGAAACTAAAGCATCAATATCATATATTCCACTTAGAAGTAAGTGTTCTTTCAGCCTAATCATGTAAAGAATGGTGATTATTAAGAGAATCCATGCTTATCAAGTTTAAGGGATGAACTTTGATTCTAAAAAAAATGGTGGAAAGAAAAACTTTTCTGGCAAAAGCAAATCGTCAACAACATGTATCCCAATTAAAATAAGGTATTTTTTTAGCCTAACCATGTAAGGAATAGAGATTATTACGATAATCAAGTCTGTCTTTTTTAAAGGATGAACTACGATTCTAAGGAAAATGGAGCTAAAAAAAGCTTTTCTTGCAAAGCCAAAGCATCAGTACCATTTACCATAATTAGAAGAAGGTGTTTTTAAAGCCTAGTCATGAAAAGAATAGAGATTATTACAAAAGCCCACGTCTGTTATAGTTGAGGGGCGAGCTTTAATTCTAAGGAAAGTAGTGGAAAAAAAAGCTTTTCCTGTAAAACCAAAGCTTCAATATCATGTATTCCAATTAGAAGAAGGTGTTTTTGTAGCCCAATCATGACAAGAATAGAGATTATTATGAGATCCATGTTTGTCACATTTAAGGGATGAACTTTAGCTTTAAGGAAATTAGAGGAACAAAAAGCTTGTCTTATGAAATCAAAGGATCAATATCACGTAGCCCAATCATCATATGAATAGAGGTTATTAGAGAATCCATGTTCATCACCTTTGACAGACAAACATTGATTCTAAGGAGAATAGAGGAACAAAAACCTTTTCTTTTGAAACTGAAACATCAATGTTATGTATTCCTTTTAGAAGTAGGTGTTATTCTTGCCCAATCATGTAAAGAATGGAGACTATTATGAGAATCCATGCTTGTCACGCTTAAGGGAAAAACTTTAATTCTAAGAAAAAAGGGTGGAAAGAAAAAGTTGTCTTGTGAAAGTAAAGCATCAATAGCATGTTTCCTAATTAGAAAAAGGTATTTTTTTAGCCCAATCACATAAGGAACGGAGATTATTACGAGAATCAAGTTTGTTTTATTTAAAGGATCAATTATGATTCTAAGGAAAATAGAGAGGAAAAATCTTTTCTTGCAAAGCCAAAGCATTAGTGTCATGTATCACAATTAGAAGAAGATGTTTTTGGAGCCCAATCATGAGAAGAATGGAGATTATTATGAAAGTCCACATCCATCATAGTTGAGGGATGAACTTTAATTCTAAGAAAAATAGCAGAAAAAAAGCTTTTCCTGCAAAACCAAAGCATTAATATCGTGTATTCCAGTTAGAAGAAGGTGTTTTTGTAGCCCAATCATGAATAGAATAAAGATTATTATGAAATCCATGTTCATCACATTTGAGGGATGAACTTTGGTTTTAAGGAAAATAGAGGAACAAAAAGCTTCTCTTAGGAAACCAAAGGATCAATATCATGTATCCTAATTATATGAAGGTGTTCTTTTTGCCTTATCATTTAAAGAATGGAGATTATTACCAAAATCCATTTTCATCACATTTAAGGGATGAACTTTGATTCTAAGAAAAATGGTTAAAAAAAAGGTCTTCTTGTGAAACCAAAGAATTAATCTCATGCATCACCATTATAAGAAGGTGTTTTATAACCCAATCATATAAAGAATGGAGATTATTACGAGAATCCATGATCATCACATTTGAGGGATAAACTTTGATTCCAAGGAAAATATTGGAAAAAAACATTCATTGCAAAACCAAAGCATTGTGTTATGTAGCCCTGATAGAAGAAGGTGTTTTTATCGCCCAATCATGAAAGGAATGGACACTATTTTGACGGATGAACTTTAATTCTAAGGAAAACAGAGGAAAAAAAAACTTTTCTTATAAAAACAAAGCATCAATAACATGTATCCCAATTAGAAAAAGGTTATTTTATAGACTAATCATTTAAAGAATGGAGATTACTATAAGAATCCATGTTTGACACTTTTAAAGGATGAGCTCTAATTCTAAGGAAAAGTGTGGGAAAAAGCATGTATTAATGAAACCAATGCTTCAATATCGTGAATCATAATTAGAAGATGGTGTTCTTATAGCCTAATCTTGAAAAGAATGGACATTATTTTGAGAACCTAAGTTTGTCATATTTGAAGGACAAACCTTAATTCTAAGCAATATGGAGGAAAGAAAGGTTTTACATATAAAGCCAAAGCATCATTATCTTATATCCCAATTAGAAAAAGGTCTTTTTATAGCCTAGTCATGTAAAGAATAGAGATTATTATGAGAATCCATGTTTGACATATTTAAGGGACAAAGATTGATTTTATTGACAATGGAGGAGAGAAAATATTTTCTTACCAAACCAAAGTTTCACTATTGTATATCCTAATTAGAAGAGCTCAATCTTGAAAGGATTAGAGATTATTACAAGAATCCATGCTCATCACATTTGAGGGTCAAACTTTAATTTCATGGTAAATAGGGGAAAAAACTATTATTACTAAACCAAAATATTAATATCATATATCTCAATTAAAATATGCTTTTTTTGTAGCCTAGTCATGAAAAGATTGTATATTATTATGAAAATCCATGTTTATCAAATTTGAGGAATGGACATTAATTCTAGGGAAAATGGTGGAAAAAAGCTTTTCTTGTAAAACTAACGCATCAATATTTTGTATCCTAGTTTGAAAAAGGGTTTTTGTATCCCAATCATGAAATGAATAAAGATTCTTACAAGAATCCATGTTCATCACATTTGAGGGACAAACTTTGATTCAAAGAAAAATAAAGGGATGGAAACCAAAGCATTAATATCAAGTATCCCAATTAGAAGATGGTATTTTTATGGCCTAATCATGTAAGGAATAGAGATTATTGTGAGAATCCAAGTACGTCCAATTTAAGGGATAAACCATGTTCTATAGGAAATAGAGGGACAAAAAGCTTTTCTGGCAAAGTCAAGGCATTAGCATCAAGTATCATAATTAGAAAGAGGTGTATTTGAAGCCTAATCATGAAAAGAATGGAGATAATTATAAGAATCCTTCTTTGTCCACCCAAGGGACAAACTTTGATTTTATGGAAAATGAGAGAGAGAAAAGCATTATTGCAAAACTAGAGCATCAATATTGTGTATCCTAATTAGACAAAGTTGTTTTGTAGCATAATCTTAAAAAGATTATAGACTATTACGAGAATCCATGTTCATCACATTTAAAGGATAAACATTAATTATGGGGAAAATGATAGAAAGAAAAGCTTTTCTTGCAAAACCAAAGCATTAATGTCATGTACCAAGTTAGAAGAAGGGTTTTTGTAGCCTTGTCATGAAATAAATGGATATTCTTATGAGAATCCATGTGTGTCACATTTGAGGGATGAACTTTGATTCTAAGGAAAATGAAGAAACGAAAAGCTTTTCATGCAAACCAAAGTCAATATCATGTATCCTAATTAAAAGATGGTATTTTTGTAGCCCAATCATGTAAGGAATTTAGATTTTTATGAGAATCCAAGTTCCTCACATTTAAAGGATGAAATACGATTATAAGGAAAATAGAAGTAAGAAAAACTTTTTTTTCAAAGCCAAAGCATTAGTATTATATATCACAATTAGAAGAAGGTGGTTTTGGAGCCTAGTCATAAAAAAATGAAGATTCTTATGAGAGTCTATCTTTATCACTTTTGAAAAAGAAACTATGATTCTAAGGAAAATGGAGAAAAAATGACTTTTCTTGTAAAATCACAGCATCAATATCATGTATCCCAATTTAATAAAGGTCCTTTTGTATCCTAAGCATATAAGGAATGGATATTATTATGAGAATCCATGTTTAACATATTCACGATACAAACTTTGATTCAAAGAAAAGTGGTGGAATGAAAAGCATTTATTACAAAACCTAAGCATCAATATCATGTATCGTAATTAGAAGAAGGTGTTTTGTTGCCCAATCATGAAAAGAAAGGAGATTATTTCGAGAAACAAAGTTCGTCACATTTGAGCGATGATCTTTGATTCTAAGGAAAATGAAGGAAAGAAAAGCTTTTTTTTAAAATACCAAAGCATCAATATCGTATATCCTAATTAGAAGAACTTGTTCTTATAGCCTAATCATGAAAATAAGGGATATTATTATAAGAATCCATGTTCATTACATTTGAGGGAAGAACTTTTATTCTAAGGAAAGTAGTTGAAAGAAAACCTTTCCTTGTGAAATCACAATTACAAGAATGTGTTCTTTTATCCTAATTATAATAATAATAGAGATTATCACATTTAAGAGCAAACTATAACTCTAATGAATATGCTACAAAGAAAATTTTTTCTTACAAAACTAATGAATCAATATCCTGTATCCTAAATAAAAAAAAGGTGCTTTTTGTAGCCTAATCTTAAAACGAATAAAGATTATTACTAGAATAAATGTTCACATTTTTTAGTACGAACTTTCATGCTATGAAAAATGGTAGACAGAAAAGCTTTTCTTGCAAAACTAAAGCATTAATATCATGTATTCCAATTAGAAGAAGGTGTTGTAGCCAAATCATAAAAAGAATGAAGGTTATTATGAGAATTATTAAAAGAAAAGCATTTATTGCAAAACCAAAGTATCAACATTATGTATCTCAAGTAGAGAAAATGTGATTTTATAGCCCAATCATTAAAAGATTGGATATTATTATGAGATTCCTTACTTATCACATTTGAGGAATAAACTTTGATTTAAAGGAAATTGATGGAAAGAAAAGCTTTTCTTGTAAAACCAAAAAATCTATATTATGTATCCCAATTAGAAGAAGGTGTTTTTGTAGTCTAATCATGAAAAAATGGTGATTATTATAAGAATCCATTTTTTTCACAATTTAGAGAGAAACTTTGTTTTCAAGGAAATGGTGGAAAGGAAAACTTTTCTTGCAAAATGATAGCATTATTATAGTGTATCCCAATTAAAAAAAGGCGTTTTTTAGCCAAATCATGAAAAGTGGAAAGATTAGTATAAGAGTTCATATTCGTCATAGCCAAAGGATAATATTTAATTCTAAGAAAAATAATGGAAAGAAAAGTTTTTATTGCAAAACAAAAGCATCGTTACAGTATATCCTAGTTAGAACAAGGGGTTTTTGTAGCCCAATCATGAAATGAAAGGTGATTACTACAAGAATCCATATTCGTCACATTTGATAGACAAACTTTGATTCCTTGGAAAATAGAGGAATGAAAAGCTTTTCTTTCAAAACTAAAGCATCAATATCATGTATTCCACTTAGAAGAAAGGGTTATTCTTGTCCAATCATGTAAAGAATGAAGACAATTATGAGAATCCATGTTCCTCACATTAAGGGACAAACTTTGATTCTAAGGAAAATGGTGAAAAGAAAAGTTTTTCTTGCAAAACCAAAGAATCAATATCATATATCCTAATTAGAAGAAAGTATTTTTATAGCCCTATCATATAAGAAATGGAGATTATTTCAAGAATCCATGTTCTTCAAATTTAAGAGATGAAGTACGATTCTATGGAAAATGAAGGGAAGGTTTTCTTGCAAAGCCAAAATCAGTATCATGTATCATAATTAGAAGAAAGTGTTTTTTAAGCTTAATCTTTTAAAAAATAAAGATTATTATCAGAGTCTATGTATGTCACAATGAAGGATGGACTTTGATTTTATGGAATATGGTGGGAAAAAAGATTTTCTCACAAAACCTAAGCACCAAATTCATGTATCTCAATTAAAAGAAGGTGTTTTTGTGGCCCAATCATGTAAAGAATGAAAATTACTGCAAAAATCCAAGCTCATTGCAAAATGATGAAAAGAAAAGCATTTATACAAAAACCAAAGCATCATTGCCTTGTATCCCAGATAGAAGAAGGTGTTTTTATAGCCTAATCATGAAAGAAATGAAGATTATTTTGAGAACCCAAGTTTGTCACATTTAAAGCACAAACATTGATTTCAAAGAAAATGGAGGAAAAAAAAGCCTTTCTTGCAAAGCTACAGCATCAATATCATGTATCCCAATCAGAAGATGGTGTTTTTGTAGCCCAATCATGAAAAAAGCAAAAATTGTTATGGGAATCCATGTTCCTTACATTTCTCGAATAGTATTTAATTCTAAAGGAAATTGTAGAAAAAAAAGCTTTTCTAACAACACTAAAGCATCAATATGGCATATCCTAATTGAAAGATGGGGTTTTTGCAGCCCAATCCTGATATGAATGAAGATTATGATGAGAATCATTATTTGTTACATTTGATGGGCAAACTTTGATTTTAAGGAGAATGGAGGAATGAAAAGCTTCTTTTGTGAAACTAAAGCATCAATTTCATGTATTCCATTTAGAAGAAGGTATTCTTCTACCCAATCATGTGAAGAATAGAGACTAATATGCGAATCCATGCTTGTCACGCTTAAAGAATTAACTTTGATTCTAAGGAAAATGGTGAAAAGAAAAACTTTTCTTACAAAAGCAAAGTATTAATAACATGTATCCCAATTAGAAGATGGTATTTTGTTTAGCCTAATCGCATAAGAAACGGAGATTATGACGTGAATCAAGTTTGTCTCATTTAAAGGATAAAATGCGACTCTAAGGAAAATAGAGGGAAGAAAACATTTTCTTGCAAAGCCAAAGCATTAATATCGTGTATCATAATTAGAAGAAGGTGTATCTGAAGCCTAATCATGATAAGAATTGAGGCTATTATGAAAGTCCATGTCCGTCATAGTTAAGAGATAAACTTTAATTATAAGGAAAATAATGGAAAAGATAGTTTTTCTTGAAAAATCAAAGTATCAAAATCACGTATTCCAACTAGAAGAAGGTGTTCTTATAGCCTAATCATGAAATGAATGGCGATTATTAAGAGATCCATGTTCATCATATTTGAGGTATAAACTTTGGTTTTAAGGAAAATAAAGGAACAAAATGCTTTTCTTATGAGACTAAAGGATCTATATTGTGTATCCCAATTATAAAACGGTGTTCTTTTAGCCTTATCATTTAAAAAATCGAGATTATTACCAAAATCTATGTTTGTCACAATTAAGGGATAAACTTTAATTCTAAGGAAAGTAGCGAAAAAATAGCTTTCTTGCAAAGCCAAAGAATCAATATCATGTATCCCTATTATAAAAAGGTGTTTTGTAGTCCAATTATATAAAGAATAGAGATTATTGCAAGAATCCAAGTTTATCACATTTAAAGGATGAACTTTGATTCCAATGAAAATGGTGGAAAGAAAAACATTTCCTATAAAACCAAAGCATCAGTATTATGTATCCTTGACAAAAAAATGTTTCTATTGCCTAATCATGAAAGGAAAATTATGGAAGGAAAGGCTTTTCTTATTAAACAAAAACATCGGCGTCATGTATCCTAATTAGAACAAGGTCATTTTGTAGACCAATCATTTAAAGAATAAAGATTACTACGAGAATCCATATTTGACACATTTGAGGAATGAGCTTTGATTTTAAGGAAAATGGTGGAAAGAAAACCATTTATTGCGAAACCAAAGCCTTGATATCATGTGTCATAATTAGAAAAAGGTGTTTTTGAAGCCTAATCTTGAAAGGAATGAACATTTTTTCGAGAACCTAAGTTCATCAAATTTAAAGGATGAACCTTAATTATAAGCAACACAGGGGAAAAAAAGGCTTTTCATATAAAATCAAAACATTAATGTCAAGTATCCCAATTAAAAGAAGGTTTTTTGTAGCCCAATCATTCAAAGAATCGAGATTATTACCAAAATCCATGTTTGACATATTTAAGGGGTAAACATTGATTCTCTGGACAATATAGGAATGAAAATCTTTTCTTGCAAAGGCAAAGTGTAACGCTTGTGTAACCCTATTAGAAGAAGCTATTTTTGTAGCCCAGACATGAAAAGATTGGGGAATATTACAAGAATTCATACTCATCACATTTGAGAGGAAAACTTCATTTCTAAGGAAAATAAGGGAAAAAAGCTTTTCTTGCGAAACTAAAGCATAGATATCATGCGTCCCGCAGATGGTGTTTTTGTGCCCAGTCATGAAAAATTTACAGATTATTATGAAAATCCATGTTAATCACATTTGATAAATGGACATTAATTCTAGGGAAAATTGGTGGAAACAAAGGTTTCCTTGCAAAACCAATACATCAATATTATGTATCCTTGTTAAAAGAAGGGTTTTTATAGCCCAATCACGAAATGAATTGAGATTCTTACAAGAATCCATGTTCATCAAATTGAAAGGACAAACTTTGATTAAAAGAAAAATGAAGGAATGAAAAGCTTTTCTTGTGAAACCAAAGAATCAATATCATATATCCTAATTAGAAGAAGGTATTTTTGTAGCCTAATCATGTAAGGAATGGAGATTATTACGAGATCCAAGTAATCACATTTAAGGGATTAACTATGATTCTAAGGAAAATGGAGAGAAAAAACAGCTTTTCTTGCAATGCCAAATCATTAGTATCATGTATCACAAATAGAAAAAGGTGTTTTTAAAGCCCAACCATAAAAAAATAAAGATTATTTTGAGAATCCTTCTTCGTCGTATCCGAGGATAAACTTTGATTTTATTGAAAATGAGGGAAAGAAAAGCATTTCTTACAAAACCAAAGCATCAGTATCTTGTATCCCAATTAGAAGAAGGTGTTTTTGTAGCCTAGACTTGAAAAGATGCTAGATTATTATGAGAATCCATGTTTATTACATTTGAAGGATGAATTTTAATTCTGGGGAAAATAAAGGAAAGAAAAGCTTTTCTTGCAAAACCAAGGAATCAATGTTATGTATCCTAGTTAGATAAAGGCGCTTTTTATCAGAATCATGAAATGAATAGAGATTCTTATAAGAATCCATGTGCTTTACATTTAAGGGATAAACTTCAATTCTAATGAAAATCGAGGAACGAAAAGCTTTTCCTATAAAACCAAGGCATCAATATCATGTATCCTAATTAAAAGAAGGTATTTTTGTAGCCTAATCATGTAAAGAATTAAGATTATTACGCGAGTCCAAGTTTATCACATTTAAGGGATGAAATGTGATTTTAAAGAAAATGAAGGGAAAAAAATCTTGTTTTGCAAAGCCAAAGCATTAGTATTATGTATCATAATTAGAAAAAGGTGTTTTTGAAGCCCAATCTTAAAAAGAATAGAGATTCTTATGAGAGTCCACCTACATCACATTTGAAGGATAAACTTTAAATATAAAGAAAAGGAAGGAAAGAATGGCTTTTCTTGTAAAATAAAGCATTAATATCATGTATACCAATTAGAAGAAGGGCTTTTTGTATCCCAAGCATTTATAGAATAGAGATTATTATGGGAATCCATGTTCAACATATTTAAGTTACAAACTTTGATTCTAAGGAAAGTGGTGGAAAGAAAAGAATTTATTGCAAAACTAATGAATCAATATCTTCCATCATAATTAGAGGAAGGTGCTTTTGTAACCCAATCATGAAAAGAACGAAGATTATTTTGAGAAAAAAAGTTTGGCACATTTGAGCGATGACTTTTGATTCTAAGGAAAATTGAGGGTAGGAAAGCTTTTTTTGAAAGGCTAAAGCATCAATATCATGTATCCTAATTAGAAAAAGCTATTCTTGTAGCCCAATCATAAAAATAAGGAGATTATTATGCGAGCCAATGCTTGTTACATTTAATGGATGAACTTTTATTCTCAGCAAAATAGTGAAAAAAAGTTTTTCTTATGAAACCATAATTAAAAGAATCTGTTCTTGTATCCCAAATATGAAATTAATAGAGATTATTCTAAGAAACCTTATTCAACACATTTAAAGGAAAACTTTAACTCTAAGGAATTTGATGGAAAGGAAAGCCTTTCTTGCAAAGCCAAAGAATTAATATCGTGTATCACAAATAGAAGAAGGAGCTTCTATAGCTTAATCCTAAAATGAATGAATATTATTATGAGAATCAATGCTCATCATTTTTGAGGTATGAACTTTGATTCTATGAACAATGGTGGAAAGAAAAGCTTTTCTTACTAAACCAAAAAATCAATATCATGTATTCCAATTGAAAGAAGGTGTTTTAGCCAAATAATGAAAAGAATAAAAGTTATTATGGGAATCTAAGTTTATCAGATTTGAGGGACAGACTTTGATTTTAAGGAAAATCTTTGAGAGAAAAGCATTTATTGTAAAACCGAAGTATCAACATTGTGTATCTCAATTAGAAAAAGGCAATTTGTAACCCAATTATTAAAAGAATAGAGATTATTATGAGAATCTATGCTCATTACATTTGAGGAATGAACTTTGATTTAAAGGACAATAATGAAAAGAAAAGCTTTTCTTGCAAAACCAAAGAATCAGTATCATGTATCCCAATTAGAAGAAGGCATTTTTATAGTCCAAACATGAAAAGAATAGTGATTATTATGAGAACCCATTTTCATCACAATTCTGAAAGAAACTTTGATTCAAAGGAAATGGTAGAAAGAAAAGCTTCTTTTGCAAAACCAAAGCATCATTATAGTGTTTTTGTAGCCCAATCATGAAAAGTGCAAAAGTTAGCATGAGAGTTCATGTTCGTCATGATCGAAGGATATTCTTTAATTTCAAGGAAAATGGTGGAAAGAAAAGCTTTTCTTGTAAAACAAAAGCATTGTTACTGCATATCCTAATTAGAACAAGGGGGTTTTGTAGCTTAATCATGAAATAAATAAAGATTATTAAAAGAATCCATATTCATCATAATTGATAGATAAACTTTGATTCTAAGGAACATGGAGGAATGAAAAGCTTCTCTTCCAAAACTAAAGCATCAATATCATGTATTCCACTTAGGAAAAGGTGTTATTCTAGCCCACTCATGTTTAAGAATGAAGACTATTACAAGAATCCATGTTCCTCATGGTTAAGGGATGAACTTTGATTTTAAGGAAAATGGTGGAAAGAAAAGCTTTTCTTATGAAACCAAATAATCAGTAACATGTATCCCATTTTGAAAAAAGTTTTTTTGTATCCCTATCTTGTAAGGAATAGAGATTATTATAGGACTCCATTTTATCAATTTAAGGGATGAAATATGATTCTATTGAAAATGGAGGGAAAGCTTTTCTAGCAAAGCTAAAGTATCAGTAGCATATATCCTAATTAGAAAAAGGTGTTTTTGAAGCCTAATCATGAAAAAAATAGAGACTATTATTAGAGTCTACATCCATCACAATGAGGGATGAACTTTGATTCTAAGAAAAATAATTAAAAGAAAAGCATTTATACAAAAACTAAAGTATCAGTATCATGTATTGCAAATAGAAAAAGGAGTTTCTATAGCCCAATCATGAAAAAAATAGAGATTATTATGAGAACCCAAGTTTGTCACTTTTAAGGCATAAACTTTAATTTTAAAGAAAATGAAAAAAAGAAAAGCTTTTCTTGCAAAGCCAAAGCATCAATATCGTGTTTTTTAATCAAAAGAAAATGTTTTTGTAGCTTAATCATGAAAAGAGTGAAAATTGTTATAGGAATCCATGTTCATCACATTTTTAGAATAGTATTTAATTCTAAGGGAAAGTGGAAAGAAAAGCTTTTATGACAAACCAAAGCATCAATATCATATATCTCAGTTAGAAGATGAGGTTTTTATAGCCTACTCATGATATGAATGAAGATTAATATAAAAATCCATATTCATCACATTTGACAGGCAAACTTTTATTCTAAGAAGAATGGAGGAAGAAAAAGCTTCTCTTGTTAAATTAAAGCATTAATATCAGGTATTCCATTCAGAAGAAGGTGTTTTTCTAGCCCAATCATGTAAAATGTAAAGACTACTAGAGAATCCATGCTGATCATGTCTAAGGGATGAACTTTGATTATAAGAAAAATGATGGAAAGAAAAAAAAATTTCTTGCGACAGTAAAGCATCAATAACATGTATCCCAATTAGAATAAGGTATTTTTTTAGCCCAATCACATAAGAAATAAAGATTATTATGCGAATCAAGTTCGTCTCATTTAAAAGATAAACTGCAATTCTAAGGAAAATTGAGGGACTAAAAGATTTTCTTTCAAAGCCAAAGCATCAGTATCATGTATCATAATTAGAATAAGGTGTTTTTGAAGCCCAATCATAAGAAGAATGGAGATTATTGTGAAAGTCCATATCTATCATAGTTGAGGGATAAACTTTAATTTTAAGGAAAATGGTGGAAAGAAAAGTTTTTCTTCCAATACCAAAGCATCAATATCACGTATTCCAATTAGAAAAAGGTGACTTGTAGCCTAATCATGAAAAGAATAGAGATTATTAAGAGATCCATGCTCATCACATTTGAAGGATGAGCTTTAGTTTAAAGGAAAATGGATGAACAAAAGCCTCTCTTATTAAACCAAAGGATCAATATTGTGCATCCCAATTATAAAAAGTGTTCTTTTAGCCCTACCATTTAAAAAATGGAGATTATTACCAAAATCTATGTTTGTCTCATTTAAAGGATAAACTTTGATTCTATGGAAAATAGTGAAAAGAAAAGGTTTTCTTGCACAACCAAAGAATCAATATCGTGTATCCTTATTATAAGAAGTTGTTTTGTAGCCCAATCATATAAAAAATGAATATTATTGTAAGAAGCCATGTTTATCACATTTGAGGGATAAACTTTGATTCCAAAGATAATGGTGGAAAGAAAAGCATTTACTGCGACACCAAAGCATTAGTATCATGTATCCCTATTAGTAAAAAGTGTTTTTATCTCCTAATCATGAAAGGAATGGATATTATTTTGAGAACCCAAGTTTATCACATTTGAGGGATAAACTTTGATTTAAAGAAAAATAGTGGAAAGAAAGGCTTTTCTTATTAAACCAAAGCATCAATATCGTGTATCCCAATTAGAAGAAGATCATTTTGTAGACCAATCATTTAAAGAAGAGATTACTATGAGAATCCATATTCAACACATTTGAGGGATGAGCTCTAATCCTAAGGAAAATGGTGGAAAAAAGCAGTTATTATGAAATCAAAGCCTCAATATCATGTATCACAATTAGAAAAAGGTGTTTTTATAGCTTAGTCTTGAGAGGAATGGACATTATTTCGAGAACCAAAGTTCATCAAATTTGAGGGGCGAACCTTAATTCAAAGCAACACAAAGGAAAAAAAGGCTTTTCATATAAAACCAAAGCTTCAATATCATGTATCTCAATTGGAAGAAGGCCTTCTTGTAGCCTAATCATTTAAAGAATGAAGATTATTACGAGAATCCATGTATGACATATTTAAGGGATAAATAGTGATTCCATGGAAAATAGGGAAAAAAGCTTTTATTGCTAAACCAAAATATCAATATCATGTATCCCAATTAGAAGAAGGTGTTTTATAGCCGAATCATGAAACAATTATAGATTATTACAAAAATCCATGTTCATCATATTTGAGGAATGGACATTAATTTTAGGGAAAATGGTGGAAAAAAGGTTTTCCTATAAAACAAATGCATCAGTATTATGCATCCTAGTTAAAAGAAGGGTTTTCATAGCCTAACCATGAAATGAATGGTGATTCTTACAAGAATCCATGTTTGTCACATTTAAGGGATAACTTTGACTTAAAGGAAAATGAAGGAATGAAAAGCTTTTCTTACAAAACCAAAGCATCAATATTACATATTCCAATTAGAAGAAGGTATTTTTGTAACCTAATCGTAAAAGGAATAGAGATTATTGTGAGAATCCAAGTATATCACATTTAGGGGATGAACTACAATTCTAAGGGAAATAGAGGGAAAAAAAAGCTTTTCTTGCAAAAACAATGCATGAGTATTATGCATCACAATTAGAAAAAGGTGTTTATAAAGCCTAATCATGAAAAGAATGAAGATTATTATAAGAATCCTTGTTCACCGCATTTGAGAGATAAACTTTGATTTTATAGAAAATGAGGGAGAGAAAACCATTTATTGCAAAACAAAAGCATTAATGTAATGTGTCCCAAGTAGAAGAAGGTGTTTTTATAGCCCAGTCTTGAAAAAATTTGAGATTCTTATGAGAATCCATGTTCATCACATTGGAGAGATAAGCTTTAATTTTGGGGAAAATAATGAAAAAAAAGCTTTTCTTGCAAAACCAAAGCATTAATATCAGTTATTCCAATTAGATGACGGGGGTTTTGTAGCCCAATCATGAAATGAATGAAGATATTTACAAGAATCCATTTTCATCCTATTTAAGGGATAAACTTCGATTCTAAGGACAATGAAGGAACAAAAAGCTTTTCCTGTAAAACTAATTCATCGTGTATGTATCCTAATTAAAAGAAGGTATTTTAGCTGCCTAATCATGTAAGGAATTAAGATTATTACAAGAATCCAAATTCGTAATATTTAAGGGATAAAATGCAATTCTAAGGAAAATAGAGGGAAGAAAAACTTTTTTTTGCTAAGTCAAAATGTTAGTATCATGCATCATAATTAGAATAAGGTGTTTTTAAAGCCTAATCATGAAAAGAATAGAGATCCTTATAAGAGTCCACCTTCGTCACATTTGAGGAATAAACTTTGATTCTAAGGAAAATGAATGAAAGAATGGAAGGTCTTTTGTATCCCAAGCATTTAAAGGAAAGAGATTATTATAAGAATCCATGTTCGATAAATTTGAGATATGAACTTTAATTTCAAGGAAAGTGGTGGAAAGAAAAGAATTTACTACAAAACCAAAGCATTAATATTGTGTGTCATAAATAGAAAAATGTGTTTTTGTAGCCCAATCATGAAAAGAATGGAGATTATTCTGAGAAACAAAGTTTGTCACATTTGAGGGATGACCTTTGATTTAAAGGAAAATGGAGGAAAGAAAGTTTTTTTTTTGAAAGGCCAAAGCATCAACACTATGTATCCCAATTAAAAGAAGATGTTTTTCTAGCTCAATCATGAAACATGAAACATTAGTATGAGAGTTCATGTTCATCACAGTCGAAGGATAATCTTTAACTCTAAGAAAAATGGTGGAAAGAAAAGCTTTTCTTGCAAAACAGAATTATCATTATCGCATATCCTAGTTAGAACAAAGGGTTTTTGTAACCCAATCATGATAAGAATGGAGATTATTGGGAGAATCCATATTCATCACATTTGAAGAATTAACTTTTATTCTAAGGAAAATGATGAAAAAAAAGCATTTATACAAAATCTAAAGCATCGGTATAATATATCCCAGATAGGAAAAGGTGTTTCTATGTCCTAATCATGAAAGGAATAGAGATTATTCAAAAACCCAAGTTTGTCACATTTAAGGCATAAACTTTGATTTTAAAGAAAATGGAAGAAAGAAAAGCTTTTCTTGCAAAGCCAATGCATCAATATTGTGTATCTCAATAAGAAGAAGGTGTTTTTGTACCCAAATCATGGATAAAGCAAAAACTATTATCAAAATCCAAATTCATCACATTTATCGATTAGTATTTAATTCTAAGAAAAATGATGAAAAGAAAAGCTTTTCTTACAAAGCTAAAGCATCAATATTGTGTATATCAGTTGGAAAATAAGGTTTTTATAGCCCAATCATGACATGAATAAACATTATTATGAGAATCCATTTTCATCACATTTGATGGATAAACTTTGATTTTAAGGATAGTGGAGGAACAAAAAGCTTCTCTTGCGAAATTGAAGCATCAATATCATGTATTCCATTTAGAAGAAGGTGTTCTTCTAGCGCAATCATGTAAAGAATAGAGACTATTACGAGAATCAATGCTTGTCACAATTGAGGGATGAACTTTGATTCTAAGGAAAATGGTGGAAAGAAAAACTTTTCTTGCAAAAGCAAAGCATCAATAACATGTATCCCCATTAGAAGAAGGTAATTTTTTAGCCTAATCATGTAAGAAATGAATATGCGAATCAAGTTCATCTCAATTAAAATATGAACTACGTTTCTAAGGAAAATTGAGGGAAGAAAAGCTTTTCTTGCAAATCCAAAGCGTCAGTATCATGTATCACATTTAGAAGAAGGTGTTTTTGAAGCCCAATCATGAAAAAAATGGATATTATCACAAAAGTCTGCATCCGTCATAGTTGTGGGGTGAACTTTAATTCTAAGAAAAATTGTGAAAAGAAAAGTTTTTCCTGCAAAGCTAAAGTATCAATATTGTGTATTCCAATTAGAAGAAGGCATTCTTACAGCCTAATCTTGAAAAGAATGGAGATTATAAAGCAATTCATGCTTATCACATTTAAGGAATGAACTTTTGTTTTAAGAAAAATAAAGGAACAAAAAGCTTCTTTTATGAAAGCAAAGGGTCAATATCATGTATCCCAATTATAAGACTATTTTTTTGGCCTATCATTTAAAGAATGAAGATTATTGCCAAAATCCATTTTTGTCACATTTAAAGGATGAAGTTTAATTCTAAGGAAAGTAGTGGAAAGAAAAAGTTTGTTTATGAAACCAAAGAATCAATATCATGTATCCCTATTATAAGAAGGTGTTTGTAGCCCAATCATATAAAGAGTGGAGATTGTTACAAGAATCCATGTTCATCACATTTGAGGGATGAACTTTGATTCTAAGGCAAGTGGTGGCAAGAAAAGCATTTACAACAAAACCAGAGCTTCAGTGTCATGTATCCCTGATAATAAAAATGTATTCTTATATCCCAATCACAAAATGGACACTATTTTGAGAACCCAAGTTCATCACATTTAAGGGATGAACTTTGATTCTGAGGAAAACGGTGGAAATAAAAACCTTTTTTTATTAAACTAAAGCATCAATTTCATGTATCCTAATTAGAAAAAGGTCATTTTGTGGGCCAATCATGTATATGGAATTGAGATTATTATGAGAATCCAAATTCATCATATTTAAGGGATGAAATATGATTTTAAGGAAAATAAAGGGAAGAAAAACTTTTTTTTAGAAAGCCAAAGCATTAGTATCATGTATCACAATTAAAAGAAGGTGTTTTTGAAACCTAATCATGAAAAGAACGAAGATTTTTATGAAAGTTCACCTCTATCACATTTGAGGGATGAACTTTAACTCCAGGTAAAATAGAGGAAATAACAACCTTTATTTTAAAATCAAAGCATCAATGCCATGTATCTGAACTAAAAGGTCTTCTTGTATCCCAAGCATTTAAAGAATGAAGGTTATTATAAGAATCCATGTTTGATATATTTGAGATATGAGCTTTGATTTTAAGGAAAGTGGTGGAAAAAAACATTTATTGCAAAGCCAAATCATCAATATCATGTGTCGTAATTAAAAGAAAGTGTTTTTATAGCCTAATTATGAAAGGAATGGAGATTATTTCGAGAAACAAAGTTTCTCACATTTGAAAGATGACCTTTAATTCAAAGGAAAATAGAGGAAAAAAAAGCTTTTTTTTGAAAGGCCAAATCATCAATATCATGTATCCCAATTAAAAGAAGCTATTTTTGTAGCCCAATCATGAAAAGTGAAAAGATTAGTACGAGAGTTCATGTTCATCATAGTCAAAGGATACTCTTTAATTTTAAGAAAAATGGTGCAAAGAAAAGCTTTTCTTGCAAAACAAAAGCATTGTTATTGCATACCGTAGTTAGAACAGGGAGTTTTTGTAGCCCAATCATGAAATGAATGAAGATTGTTACAAGAATCCATATTCATCATATTTGATAAACAAACTTTGATTCTAAGGAAAATGGAGGAATGTAAAGCTTTTTTTTTTGAAACCAAAGCATTAATATCATCTATTCCACTTAGAAAAAAATGTTATTCTAACCCATCATGGAAAGAATGATTATTGTCACCAGAGCCCAAGTTTTTCATGTTTAGGGGATGAACATTAATTCTAAGAAAAATGGTAAAAAGAAAAGCTTTTCTTACAAAACCAAAGAATCAATATCATGTATCCCAATTAGAAGAAAGTATTAGTAGTCTTGTCTGCAAGGAATGGAGGTTATTACAAGAATCCATGTTGGTCATATTTAAGGGATGAAATGTAATTTTATGGAAAATAGAGGGAATGAAAGCTTTCCTTGCAAAGTCAAAGCATTAAGATCATATATCCTAATTAGAAAAATGCATTTTTCAAGCCTAATCATGAAAAAATTAAGATTATTCTCAAAGTCTATGTCCATCACAATAAGGGACAAACTTTGATTCTAAGGAAAATGATGGAAAGAAAAACCTTTCTCACAAAACCAAAGCATAAAATTCATGTATCCCAATTACAAAAAGTGTTAATCACTTAAAGGATGAAGATTTTTATAGGAATCCATGTTCATCACATTTAAAGAATTAACTTTTATTCTAAGAACAATGATGAAAAAAAGAGCATTTATAGAAAGGCCAAAGCATCAGTATAATGTATCCCATATAGAAGAAGGTGTTTCTATATCCCAATTATGAAAGGAATGGAGATTATTTTGAGGGCCTAAGTTTGTCACATTCAAGGCATAAAATTTGATTTTGAAGAAAATGGAGAAAAGAAAAGCTTTTTCTACAAAGCCAATGCATCAATATCGTGTATCCCAATTAGAAGAAGGTATTTTTATGCCCCGATCATGAAAAGGGTGAAAACTGTTATCAAAATCCATATTTATCACATTTCTCGAACATTATTTAATTCTAAAAAAATCATAAAAAAAAGCTTTTTTTATGAAGCCAAAGCATCAACATTGCGTATCCCAATTAGAAGATGGAGTTTTTGTAGCCCAATCATGATATGAATGAAGGTTATTTTGAGAATCCATGCTCATCACATTTAATGGACAAACTTTGATTCTAAGAAGAATAGAGGAACAAAAAAGCTTATATTGTAAAATGAAAGCATCAATATCATATATTCCATTTAGAGAAGGTGTTCTTCTAGCCCAACATGTAAAGAATTGAAACTATTACGAGAATCCATGCTTGTCATATTTGAAGGATGAACTTTGGTTCTAAGGAAAATGGTGGAAAGAATAACTTTTCTTGCGAAAGCAAAGCATCAATAACATGTATCCCCATTAGAGGAAGGCATTTTTTTAGCCCAATCACATAAAAAGGGATACGTGAATCAAGTTTGTCTCATTTAAAGGATGAACTACCATTCTAAGAAAATTTGAGGGAAGAAAAGCTTTTTTTGCAAAGCCAAAGTATCAGTATGATATATCACAATTAGAAGAAGGTATTTTTTAAGCCTAATCATGAAAAGAATGAAGATTATAATGAAACTCCATGTCCATCATAGTTGAGGGATGAACTTTAATTTTAAGGAAAATTATGAAAAGCAAAGTTTTTCCTGCAAAACCAAAGTATCGATATTGTGTATTCCAATTAGAAGAAGGTGTTCTTGTGCCCTTATCATGAAAAGAATGAAGATTATTAAGTGATTCATTCTCGTCACATTTGAGGAACGAACTTTGGTTTTAAGGAAAATGGAAGAACAAAAAGCTTCTCTTATGAAAGCAAAAGATCAATATCGTGTATCCCAATTATAAGAAGGTGTTTTTTTAGCCCTATCATTTAAAGAATGGAGATTATTACCAAAATCCATTTTTATCATATTTGGGGGATGAAGTTTGATTCTAAGGAAAATAGTGGAAAAAAAAGTTCCCTTGCAAAACTAAAGAATCAATATCATGTGTCCCCATTATAAAAAGGTGTTTTATAGCCCAATTATATAAAGAATAGAGATTGTTACAAGTATACATGTTCATCACATTTGAAGGATAAACTTTGATTCTAAGGAAAATGGTGGAAAGAAAGCATTTACAGCAAAACCAAAGCATCGGTATCGTGTATCCCTGATAGAAAAAGGTGCTCCTATATCTTAATCATGAAAAAAAAATAGACATTATTTCAAGAACCTAACTTCATCACCTTTTAGGGATGAACTTTGATTCTAAGGAAAATGATGGAAGGAAAAGCCTTTCTTATTAAACTAAAGCATCAATGTCATATAACCCAATTAGAAAAAGGTCATTTTGTAGGCCAATCATGTAAGGAATTAAGATTATTACGAGAATCAAAATTCATCAAATTTGAGTGATGAATGCTATTCTAAGGAAAATGGAGTGAAGAAAAACTTGTTTTACAAAGCCAAAGCATTAGTATCATGTATCACAAAAGAAGGTGTTTTTGAAGCCCAATCAAGAAAAGAATAGTGATTTTTATGAGAGTCCACCTCCATAAATTTGAGGGATGAATAACTTTTCTTGTAAAATCAAAGCATCTATATCATGTATCCTCGTTAGAAGGTTTTTTGTATTCTAAGCATTTAAAGAATGGAGATTATTATAAGAATCCATGTTTAACATATTTGAGATGCCAACTTCAATTCTAAGGAAAGTGGTGGAAAGAAAAACATTTACTACAAAACTAAAGAGTCAATGTCACGTGTCATTATTAGAAGGTGTTTTTGTAGCCCAGTTATGAAAAGAATGGAGATTATTTTGAGAAACAAAGCTTCTCACATTTGAGCAATAACCTTTGATTTAAAGGAAAATAGAGAAAAAAATATTTTTCGAAAGGGCAAAGCATCAATATCATGTATCCCTATTAAAAGAATCTATATTTGTAGCCCAATCATGAAAAATGAAAAGATTAGTATGAGAGTTCATGTTTATCATAATCAAGGGATAATCAAAGGATAATCTTTAATTGTAAGAAAAATGATGGAAAGAAAAGCTTTTCTTGCAAAACTAAAGCATCGTTACTGCATATCCTAGCTAGAACAAGGGGTTTTTTGTAACCTAATCATGAAATGAATGAAGATTATTACGAGAATCCATATTCATCACATTTAGTAGACAAACTTTAATTATAAGGAAAATGGAGGAATGAAAAGCTTTTCTTCCAAAACCAAAGCAGAAATATCATGTATTCCACTTAGAAAAAGTGTTATTCTAGCCTATCATGTAAACAATAAAGACTATTACGAGAATCCATGTTCTTTACGTTAAGGAATCAATTATGATTCTAAGGGAAATGGTGAAAAAAAAGCTTTTCTTGCAAAACCAAAGAATCAATATCATGTATCCCAATTAGAAGAAAATATTTTTGTAGCCTTATCATAAGGAACGGATATTATTACAAGAATCTATATTCATCATATCTGAGGGATGAAATACGATTCTATGTAAAATTGAAGGAAAGAAAGCTTTTCTTGCAAAGTCAGAGCATCAATATCATGTATCCCAATTAGAAGAAGGGGTTTTTCAAGCCTAATCATGAAAAAATTTGGGATTATTATTTGAGTCCATGTATATCACAATGAGGGACAAACTTCTATTCTAAGGAAAACTATGGGAAGAAAAGCCTTTCTCATAAAACCAAAGCATAAAATTCATGTAGCCCAATCATTTAAGGAATGAAGATTATTATGAAAATCAATGTTCTTCTTGTTTGAGGAATGGTCATTAATTCTAAGAAAAATAGTCGAAAGAAGGGTTTGCTTTAAAGCTTTTCTAAGAAAAAAGTGTTAGAATCAATATCAAATTTGAGGGTTGACCATTAATTCTAAGCAATATTGAGGAAAGAAAGTCATTTCATATAAAACTAAAGCATCAATATCATGTATCCTATTTAGAATAAGGTCTTTTCATAGCCTAATCATTTAAAGAATAGAGATTATTATAAGAATCCATGTTCAACATAGTTGACGGACAAACATTGATTCTTTGGACAATAGATGAAAGAAAATCTTTTCTTACAAAACTAAAGCATCATTATCATGTATCCCAAACAGAAAAAAGTGTTTTTGTAACCCAATCATGAAAGGATTGAAGATTATTTTGAGCATCCATGCTCATCACATTTGAAGGATAAACTTTGATTTTATGGAAATAGGGGGAAAAAAACATTTGTTGTCAAACAAAAGTATCAATATCATGTATCTCGATTAGAAGAAGATGTTTTCATAGCCTAGTCATGAAAATATCATAGATTGTTGTGAAATTCCATGTTCATTACATTTGAGGAATGAACGTTAATTTTAAGGGAAAATGGTGAAAAGAAATGCTTTTCTTTCAAAACTAAAGCATCAATATTGTGTATCCTTGTTAGAAGAAGGGTTTTTGGAGCCTAATCATGAAATGAATGGAGATTCTTACAAGAATCCATGTTCGTCACACTTGAAGGGCAAATTTTGATTCTAAGGAAAATGGAGGATGAAAAGCTTTTCTCGCGAAACCATAGCATGAATATCATGTATCATAATTAGAAGAAGGAATTTTTTTAGCCCGAAGTGTTATTGCAAAATCATTGAAAGAAAAGCATTTATTGCAAAACCAAAGTATTAACATTGTGTATCTCAATTATAAAAAGGTGTTTTTATAGCCCAATCATTAACAGACGAGATTATTATAAGAATCCAAGCTTATTATATTTAAGCGATAAACTTTGATTCAAAGGAAAATGATGGAAAGAAAAGTTTTTCTTGCAAAACCAAAGAATCAGAATCACGTATCCTAATTAGAAGAAGGTGTTTTTGTAGTCCAATAATGAAAAGAATGGTAATTATTGCAAGAATCTATCTTTATCACAATTCAGAGATGAACATTGATTCAAAGGAAAATGATGGAAATAAAAGTTTTTCTTGCAAAACCAAAGCATCATTACAGTGTATCTAATTAAAAGAAGGTGTCTTTATTGCCCAACCATTAAAAGTGGAAATATTATTACGAGAGTTCATGTTCATCACAGTTGAAGGATAATTTTTAATTTTAAGAAAAATGGTGGAAAGAAAAGCTTTCTTGCAAAACCAAAGCATCAATACTCCTACTTAGAAGAAAGAGTTTTGTAGCCCAATCATGAAACGAATGGAGATTATTATGAGAATCCACAGAGGAGTGAAAAGCTTATCTTCCGAAACCAAAGCATCAATATCATGTATTCCACTTAGGAAAAGGTGTTATTCTAGCCCAATCATGTAAGGAATGAGGAATATTATGAGAATCCATGTTTATCACATTTAAAGAATAAACTTTAATTCTAAGGAAAATGGTGGACAGAAAAGCTTTTCTTAAGAAACCAAAGAATCAATGTCATGTATCCCAATTAGAAGAAAGTATTTTTGTATCTCCATCATGTAAAGAACAAAGATTATGACAAGAATCCATGTTTGTCACATTTGAGGGATGAAATATGAATCTATGGAAAATGAAAGGAAGGGAAGCTTTTCTTGCTAAGCCAAAAAATCAGTATCATGTATTCCAATTAGAAGAAGGTGTTTCTGAAGCCTAATCATGGAAAAAGTAAAGATTATTATGAGAGTCCACATCTATCACAACTAAAGGATGAACTTTGATATGAAAAAGAAGCTTTTCTTGTAAAACTAAAGCATTAAATTCATGAATCCTTGTTAGAAGATGGTGTTTTTGTAGCCCAAACATGAAAAGAATAAAGATTATTACAAGAATCCATGCTCATCACATTTAGGGGATAAACTTTAATTTTAAGGAAAATAGTGAAAAGAAAAGCATTTATAAAAAATCAAAGCATTACTAACATGTACCCTAGATAGAAAAAGGTGTTTCTATCACCCAATCATGAAAAGAATAGAGATCATTTTGAGAACCCAAGTTTGTCACATTTAAGGCACAAACTTTGATTTTAAAGAAAATGAAGGAAAAAAAAGCTTTTCTTACGAAGCCAAAGCATCAATATCATGTATCTCAATTAAGAGATGGTAGATTTGTACCCTAATCATGAAAAAAGTGAAAATTATTATGGGAATCCATGTTCATCACAATTTTGGGATAACATTTAATTTTAAGGAAAATGGTGAAAACAAAAGCTTTTTTGACAAAACTAAAGCTTTAATATCGTATATCCCAGTTAGTAGTTAGGGTTTTTGTAGCCCAATCATGATATGAATAAAGATTATTATGAGGATTTATGTTCATCAGATTTAATGGACAAACTTTAATTCTAGGGAGAATGGAGAAACAAAAAGCTTCTCTTATGAAACTGAAGCATCAATATCATGTATTCCATTTAGAACAATGTATTCTTCTAGCCCAATCATGTAAAAAATAGAGATTATTACGGAATCCATGCTTGTCACATTTAAGGGATGAACTTTGATTCTAAGAAAAATGGTAGAAAGAAAAACTTTTCTTGTGAAAGCAAAGCATCAATAACATGTATCCTAAATAGAAAAAGATATTTTTTAGCCTATCACATAGGGAATAGAGATTCTTATGAGAATCCAAGTTTGTCATATTTAAAGGATGAACTACAATTCCAAGGAAATGGAAGGAAGAAAAACTTTTCTTGCAAAGCCAAAGCACCATTATCGTGTATCACAACTAGAAAAAGGTGTTGTTAAACCCCAATCATGAGAAGAATGGAGATTATTATGAAAGTCCAGGTCTGTCAAGTTGAGGGATGAACTTTAATTCTAAGGAAAATAGTGGAAAAAAATGTTTTTCCTACGAAACCAAATCATCAATATCATGTATTCCAATTAGAAAAAGGTGTTCTTATAGCCCAATCATGGAAAGAATGGAGATTATTACAAGATCCATGTTTGTCACATTTTAGAGATAAACTTAGGTTTTAAGGAAAATAGAGGAACAAAAAGCTTCTCTTATTAGACTAAAGGATCAATATCGTGTATCCAAATTGTAAGAAGGTGTTATTATGAGAGATAAACTTTGATTTTAAGGAAAATAGTAGAAAGAAAAGGTTTTCTTACAAAACCAAAGAATTAATATTGTGTATCCTCGTTAAAAGAAGGTGTTTTATGGCCCAATCATTTAAAGGATGAAGATTGTTATGAGAGCCCATATTTATCACATTTAATGGGTGAACTTTGATTCTAAGGAAAATGGTGGAAAGAAAAGCATTTACTGTAAAACCAAAGTGTCAATATCATGTATCCTTGATAGAAAAAGGTATTTTTATTGCCCAATCATGAAAGGAATAGGCATTATTTCGAGTACCCTAGTTCATCACATTTGAGGGATAAACTTTGATTATAAGGAAAACAGAGGAAATAAAGGTTTTTCTTATAAAACCAAAGCATTAATATAGTGTATCCCAATTAGAAGAAGGTCATTTTGTAGACTAATCATTTAAGAATAAAAATTACTACGAGAATCCATGTTCGACACATTTAAAGGATGAGCTTTGATCTTAAGTAAAATGGTTTAAGAAAAGCATTTATTGTGGAACCAAAGCCTTAGTATCGTGTATCGCATGTGGAAAAAGGTAGTTTTATAGCTCAATCTTGAGAGGAATGGACATCATTTTGAGAAACTAAGTTTGCCAAATTTAAAGGACAAACCTTCATTATAAGCAACATAGAGAAAATAAAGGCTTTTCATATAAAACCAAAGCAATGATACCATGTATCCTAATTACAAGAAGGTCTTTTTATAGCCTAATCATTTAAAGAATAAAGATTATTATGAGAATCCATGTTTGACGTATTTGTGGGACAAATAATTATTCTATGGACAATAGAGGAAAAAAATCTTTTCTTGCAAAACTAACTTGCCACTATTATTATCCCAATTAGAAAAAGGTGTTTTTGTAACCCAACCATGAAAGGATTTGAGATTATTATGAGAATCCATGCTCGTCATATTTGAGAGATAAACTTTGATTTTATAAAAAAATAATGGAAAAAGCATTTATTGCCAAACTAAAGTACCAATATCATATATCCTAATTAGAAGAAGGTGTTTTTGGAGCCCTATCACGAAAAAATTGTAGATTGTTACAAAAATCCATGTTCATCACATTTGAGGAATGACAATAATTCTAGGGAAAAATGATAGAAAGAAAAGTTTTTTGCTACAAAACCAAAGTGTCAAAATTGTCTACCTAGTTAGGAAAAGGGTTTTCGTAACCCAATCATGAAATAAATAGAGATCCTTACAAGAATCCATGTTCATCACATGTGAGGGATAAACATTGATTCTAAGGAAAATAGAGGAATGAAAAGCTTTTTTTCGTGAAACTAAAGCATCAATATCATGTATCTTAATTAGAAGAAGGTATTTTTTTAGCCTAATTGTGTAAAGAATGAAGATTATTGCGAGAAACCAAGTACATCACATTCAAGGTATGAATGATGATTTAAAGAAAAATAGAGGGAACAATAGCTTTTCTTACAAAGCTAAAGCATTAGTATCATATCTCACAGTTAGACGAAGATGTTTTTAAGCGTAATCAAGAAAAGAATAGAGATTATATAAGAATCTTTGTTCGTTGCATTTAAAGGATAAACTTTGATTTTATGGAAAATAATGGAAAGAAAAGCATTTATTGTAAAACCAAAGCATCAATATCATGTATCCCAATTAGAAGAAGGTGTTTTTGTAGCCTAGTCATGAAAAGATTGTAGATTATTATAAGAATCCATATTCATCACATTTAAGGGATAAACTTTAATTCTAGGGAAAATAATGGAAAGAAATGTTTTTTTTACAAAGCCAAAACATCAATACTGTGTATACCAATTAAAAGAAGGTGTTTTCATAGCCCAAGCATGAAATAATAGAGATTCTTACAAGAATCCATATTCATCATATTTAAGGGATGAACTTTGATTCTAAGGAAAATATAGGAACGGAAAGCTTTTCTTGTAAAACCCAAGCATCAATATCATGTATCTGAATTAAAAGAAGGTGTTTTTGTAGTCCAATCATCTAAGGAATTAAGATTGTTACAAGAATCTAAGTTCCTTATATTTAAGGGATGGATTGCAATTGTAAGGAAAATTAAGGGAAGAAATACTTTTTTTTACAAAGCGAAAGAATTAGTATCATGCATTGCAATTAAAAACAGATGTTTTTGAAACCCACTCATGAAAAGCATAGAGATTCTTATGAGAGTCCACCTTCGTCACATTTGAGGGATGAGCTTTAATTCTAAGAAAAATGAAGGAAAGAATGGATTTGTAAAATGAAAGCATCAAGATCATATATCCCAATAAGAAAAAAGTATTTTATAGCTCAAGCATTTAAAGAATGTACATTATTACAAGAATCCATGACGACATATTTGAGATACAAACTTTGATTCTAAGGAAAGTGGTGGAAAAAAAAGCTTTTATTGCAAAACCAAAGCATCAATATCGTGTATCATAATTAAAAGAAGGTGTTTTTGTAGCTCGATTATGAAAACAATAGATATTATTTTAGGAAATAAAGTTCATCATATTTAAGCGATGGCCTTTGATTCTAAGGAAAATAGAGGAAAGAAAAGCTTTTTTTTTAAAAGGCCAAAGCAACAATATCATGTATCCCAACTAGAAGAAGTTATTCTTATAGCCTAATCAATAAAATAAGGGAGATTATTATGAAAATCTATGTTCATTACATTTAGGGATGAACTTTTATTTTGAGAGTAAGAAGAAAAGCTTTTTTTAAGAATCCAAAGAATAAATATCATGTATCCCAATTACAAGAAATTATTTTTGCATCCCCATCATGTAAGAAATGGAGATTATTACGAGAATCTATGTTTGTCACATTTAAAGGATGAAATGTGGTTTTATGGAAAATGAAGAGAAAGAAGGATTTTTTTGGAAAGCCAAAACATCAGTATCATGTATCCCATCTTGAAAAAGGTATTTTGAAGCCTAATCATAAAAAATAAAATCATTACGAGAGTCCATGTTCATCACAACTGAGGGACGAACTTTGATTCTAAGGAAAATGGTGGAAGAAAAAGCTTTTCTTGTAAAATCAAAGTCACATTATATTGTATCACAATAAATAAAAGGTGTTTTTGGTGCCTAACCATGAAAAATGCAATGATTATTATGAGAGTTAATGTTCACCATAATTGAGGGATAATCTTTAATTTTAAGAAAAATGGTGGAAAGAAAAGCTTTCTATTAAAACAAATACGGCATATCATAGTTATAATAAGGAGTTTTTGTAGCCCAATCATTAAATGAGTGGAGATTATCACAAGAATCCATATTCGTCACATTTGATAGACAAACTTTGATTCTAAGGAAATTAAAGGAATGAAAAGCTTCTTTTCTGAAACTAAAGCATCAATATCACATATTCTACTTAGAAGAAGGTGTTATTCTAGCTCAATCATGCAAAGAATGAGGACCATTACAAGAATCCATGTTTATTAAGTTTAAAGGATGAACTTTGATTCTAAGGAAAATGGTAGAAAGAAAAGTTTTTCTTGCAAAACCAAAAAATCAATATCATGTATCCCAATTAGAAGAAAGTATTTTTGTAGCCATCATGTAAGGAATATAGATAATCATAAGAATCCATGTTTGTCAATTTAGGGGATAAAATGTGATTTTATGGAAAAAAAGGAAGAAAAGCTTTTTTGCAAAGCCAAAGCATCATGTCATGTATCCTAAATAAAAAAAAGTGTTTTTGAAGCTAATCATGAAAAAAAAAAAGAGATTATTATGAGAGTCCATGTTTGTCAAACTAAGGGATAAACTTTGATTCTAAGGAAAATGCTAGAAAGAAAAGCTTTTCTCATAAAACCAAAGCATTAAATTCCTCTATCCCAATTAGAAAAAGGCATTTTTGTAGCCTAATCATGTAAAAAATAAAGTTATTACAAGAATCCATGTTCATCACATTTGACATATGAACTTTGATTCTAAGGAAAATGGTGAAATGAAAAGCATTTGTATAAAAACCAAAGCATCAGTACCATGTATCCCAAATAGAAGAAGGTGTTTCTAAGCTCAAACATAAAAGGAATGGAGATTATTTTGAGAACCCAAGTTTGCCAAATTTAAGGCATGAACTTTGATTTTAAAGAAAATAGAGGAAAAAAAGCTTTTCTTGCAAAGCTAAAGCGTCAATATCATGCTTCCCAATTAGAAGAAGGTGTTTTTGTAGCCCAATCATGAAAAGAGCAAAAATTGTTATGGGCATTCATGTTCATCGCATTTTTGGGATTGTATTCAATTTTAAGGAGAATGGTGGAAAAAAACATTTTCAGATAAAACCAAACTATCAATATCAGATATACTAGTTAAAAGATGGGGTTTTTGTAAGCAATCATGATACGAATGGAGATTATTATGAGAAGCTGTGTTTATCATATTTGATGAACAAACTTTGATTCTAAGGAGAATGGAGGAACGAAAAGCTTCTCTTATGAAACCGAAGCATCCATATCATGTATCCCATTTAGAAGAAGGTGTTCTTCTAGCCCAATCATGTAAAGATATGAAGATTATTAGAAGAATCCATGCTTGTCACATTTAAAGGATAAACTTTTATTATAAGGAAAATGGTAGAAAGAAACTTTTCTTGCAAAAACAAAGCATCAATAACATGTATCCTAATTGGATGAAGGTATCTTTTTTAACCTTATCATGTAAGGAATAAAGATTATTATGAGAATCCTAGTTCATCTTATTTAAAAGATGAACAGCGATTCTAAAGAAACTAGCATGAAGAAAAGCTTTTCTTGTAAAGCCAAAGCATAAGTATCATGTATCATAATTAGAAAAAGATGTTTTTAGAGCCCAGTTATGAGAATAATAGAGATTATTATGAAAGTCTGTATCCATCATAGTTGAGGAATACACTTTAATTGTAAGGAAAATGGTAAAAAGAAAAGTTTTTTCTACAAAACCAAAGCATCAATATCGTGTATTCCAATTTGAAGAAGGTGTTCTTATAGCCCAATCATCCCAATTTGAAGATGACATTTTGGTAGCCTAATCACGTAAAGAATCGAGATTATTATGAGAATCCATTTCTATTACATTTGAGGTACAAACTCTGATTTTAAGGATAATTGGTGAAAGAAAGGCATTTATCGCAAAGTCAAAGCCTCAGTATTATGCATACCTAATAGAATAAGGTGTTTTATAGCCCAATCATGAAAAAAATTATAGATTATTTTGAGAACACAAGTTCATCACATTTGAGGGATAAACTTTGATTCTATGGACAATGCTGGAAAGAAAAACTTTTTCTGCAAAACCTATATTTCAATATTATGTATCCCAACTAAAGGCAAGTGTTTTATAGCCAAATCATAAAAAGAATAGAGATTATAATGAGAATTCATATTCATGATATTTAATGGACAAACTTTGATTATATGGAAAACATACGAATGAAAAACATTTTTTTTGAAAACCAAACTCATGTATCTCAATTAAAAGAAGGTGTTCCTGTAGCTCAAGCACATAAAGAATGGAGATTACTATGAGGATCCATGTTTGTCACAATTAAGTGATGAACTTTGATTCTAAGGAGCATAACGGAAAGAAAAGCTTGTTTGCAAAACCAAAGCATTAATATCGTGTATCTTAATGAGAAGAAGGTGCTTTTGTTGGCTAGTCACGAAAAGATTGGTGATTATTTTGAGAATATAGTCATAAAATATGAGGGCCAGACTTTGATTCTATGGAAAATGGAGGAAAGAAATGCATTTACTGTAAAACCAAAGCATCAATATCATGTATCCTAATTAGAGGAAAGTGTTTATGTTGCCCAATCATGAAAGAGTGAAAACTATTATCGAAATCCATATTCATCACATTTGAGGGATAAACTTTAATATTAAGGAAAAAATGGAAATAAAAGCTTTTCTTGCAAAGCCAAAGCATCAATATCGTGCATCCCAATTACAAGAAAGGGCTTTGATAGCCTAATTATGAAATGAGTGGAGATTATTATGAGAATCCCTATTCATCATATTTAAGGGATTAACTTTAATTCTAAGGAAAATGCAGGAACAAAATGCTTTTCTTTGAAAGCAAAGCATAAATATAATATACTCCACTTAGAAAAAGGTGTTCTTGTAGCCCACTCATGAAAAGAATGGAGATTATTATGAAAATCTATGTTTATAACACTTGAGGGATGAATTTTGGTTTCAAGAGAAATGGTGGAAACAAAAGCTTTTCTTATGAAACCAAAGCTTGAATAACATGTATCCCAATTAGAAAAAGGTATTTTTTAGCCCAATCATGTAAGGAATAGAGATTATCATGAGAATCCATGTTCATCATATTTAAGGGATAAACTTTGATTCTAAGGAAAATGATGGAAAGAAACGCTTTTCTTGTAAAAAACTTTGATTCTAAGGAAAATGGTGGAAAGAAATGCTTTGCTTATAAAACCAAAGCATCAATATCATGCGTTCCAATTAGAAGAAAGCATTTTTGTAGCCCAATCATTTAAAAATAAAGTTTGCTATAAGACTCCATGTCCGTAACATGTGAGGGACAAACTTTGATTCTAAGGAAAATGGTGGAAAAAAAAGTTTTTCTTGCAAAAGCAAAGCATCAATATTATGTATCCCAATTATAAAAAGTTGTTAATTTAGCCTAATTAAGCAAAGAATGGATATAATTACAAGAATCCATGTCCATCACATTTGAGGATCAAACTTTAATTCTAACAAAAATGGTTAAAAGAAAAGCATTAATTGTAAAGCCAAAGCATTAATATCGTGCATCCAAATTTCAAGAAATAGTTGTACCAACCTAATCATGAAGGGAATAAAGATTATTTTGGGAGTCCTTATCATATTTAAGGAACAAACATTGGAAAGAAAAAATCTTCTCATAAAACCAAAGCGTCAATGCCATGCATCTTAATTAGAAGAAGGTGTTGTTCTAGACCAATCATTTAAAGAATAGAGATTATTAGAAGAATCAAAGTTCATTAGATCTGAGGGACAAACTATGATTCTAAGGAAAATGGTGGAAAAAAAAGCTTTTCTTGCAAAAGCAATGCATTAATATTGTGTATACCAAGTAGAAAAAGGTGTTTATTTAGCCTAATTATGCAAAGAATGGATATAACTACAAGAATCCATGTCCATCACGTTTGAAAGTCAAACTTTCAGTCTAACAAAATGGTGGAAAAAAAGCATTAATTGTAGAGCCAAAGCATCAAAATTGTGTATCCAGATTACAAGAAGTAGTTGTAGCAACCTAATCATAAAGGGAATGAAGATTATTTTGGGAGTCTTTATCACATTTGAGGGATGAACATTAAAGGAAAGAAACAACCTTATTGCAAAATAAAAGCATAAATACCTTGCATCCTAATTAGAAAAAGATGTTCTTGTAGCCCAATCATTTAAAGAATAGATATTATTAGAAGAATCAAAGTTTGTCACATTGGAGGGACAAACTTTAATTCTAAGGAAAATCATGGAAATCAAAGCTTTTCTTGTAAAACAAATGCACCAATATTGTGTATCCCAATTAGAAGAAGGTGTTTATTTAGCCTAATCATGCAAAGAATAAATATAACTACAAGAATCCATGTCCACCACATTTAAGGGTCAAACTTTGATTCTAACAAAAATTATGGAAAGAAAAGCATTAATTGTAGAGCTAAAGCATCAATATCGTGTATCTGAGTTAGAAGAAGTTGTTGTAGCAACCAAATCATGAAGGGAATGAAGATTATTTCGGGAGTCTTTATCACATTTGAGGGATGAACATTGAGTCTAATGGAAAGAGAGGAAAGAAAAAACCTTCTTGCAAAACCAAAGCATCAATACCATGCATCCTAATTAGAGAAAGGTGTTCTTGTAGCTTAATCATTTAAAGAATAGAGATTATTAGGAGAATTGAATTTCATCACATCTGAGGGATAAACTTTAATTCTAAGGAAAATGGTGGAAAAAAAAGCTTTTCTTGCAAAACCAAAAGATCAATATCATGTATCCTAAATAGATGAAGGTGTTTTTGTAGCCTAATCATTTAAAGAATGGAGATTATTAATTGTTTGTCATATTTAAGGGATGAACTTTAATTTAAGGAAAAAGGTAGAAAGAAAAGCATTTATTGTAAAACCAAAGCATCAATATTGTGTATCACAATTAGAAGAAAGAGTTTTTATGGTCCAATCCTGAAATGAATGGAGAATATTTTGAGAACCCAAGTTTGTCACATTTGAAGGATGAACATTGATTTTAAAAGAAAGGTTTTCTTGCAATGATGTTCTTCTAACCTAATCGGGTAAAGAATGAAAATTATTTTGAGAATCTATGTTCATCATAATTAAGGGATAAACTTTGATTCTATGAAAAATGATGGAAAGAAGAGCTTTTCGTGCAAAATCAATGCACCAATATCGTGTATCCTAATTAGATGAAGGTGTTTTGTAGCCTAATCATATGAAGAATGAAGATTATTAATTGTTTGTCATATTTAAGGGACAAACTTTAATTTAAGGAAAAGAGTAGAAAGAAAAGCATTTATGGTAAAACCAAAGCACTAATACTGTGTATCCTAATTAAAAGAAAAAGTTTTTATGGTCCAAACCTAAAACGAATAGAGTTTATTTTAAGAACCCAAGTTTGTCACATTTAAGGGATGAACTTTGATTTTAAGGAAAGTGGCAAAAAGAAAGGCTTTTCTTGCAATGATGTTCTTTTAACCTAATTAGGTAAAGAATAGAAATTATTTTAAGAATCCTTGTTCATCACAATTAAGGGATGAACTTTGATTCTAAGGAAAATGGTCAAAAGAAAAGCTTTTCTTGGAAAACCAAAGCATTAATATCATGTATCCTAATTAGTAGAAGTTGTTTTTGTTGCTTAATCATAAAAGAATTGATGATTATTACAATTCAATGTTCATCAAATTTGAGGGATGAACTTTGACTTTATGGAAAATGTAGGAAAAAAGGCATTTAATTAAAACCAAAGCATTTATATCATGTATCCTAATTAGAAAAAGGTGTTTTTGTTGCCCAATCATGAAAAGGATAGAGATTGTTACAAGAATCCATATTTATCACATTTGAGGAATAAATTTTAATTCTAAGGAAAATGGTGGCAAAAAGCTTTTCCTACAAAGCCAAAACATCAATATCACGTATCCAACTAGATGATGGTGTTTTTTGTAACATAATCACGTAAAGAATCAAGATTATTATGAGAATCCATATTTGTCACATTTGAGGTATAAACTTTAATTTTAAGAAAAAAGGTGGAAACAAAAGCATTTATTGCAAATCCATGGCATTAATATCCTGTATCTGAGATAGAAAAAAATGTTCCTATAGCCCAATCATGAAAAGAATAGAGAACATTCCCAAAACCCAAGTTCATCATATTTGAGGGATAAACTTTGATTGTAAGAAAAATGATTAGAGATTATTATGAGAATTCTTGTTTGTCACCTTTGAAGGACTAACTTTAATTCTAAGGAAAATGAAGGAATGAAAAGCTTTTCCTACAAAACAAAGCATCAATAACATGTATCTTATTTAGAAGAAAGAGTTCTTCTAGCCCAATCATGTAAAGAATATCTTGAGATTCCATGTTTGTAAAGTTTGAGGGATAAACTTTGATTCTAGAAAAAATGGTGGAAAGAAAAGCTTTTCTCGTGCAATCAAAGCATCAATATCGTGTCTCCCAACTAGAAGAAGGTGTTGTAGTCCACGCATGTAAAGAATGGATATCATTTTGAGAATCCATGTTCATCATATTTGAGGGACGAACTTTCCTTCTAAGAAAAATGAAAGAAAGAAAAGCTTTGCTTCCAAAACCAAATCATCATTATCATGTATCCCAGTTAAAAGAAGGTGTTTTGTATGCTAATCATAAAAAGAATGGAGATTATTATGAGAGTCCATGTTTGTCACAATTGAGGGATGAACTTTGATTCTAAAGAAAATGCAGATAAAAACTTTTCTCGTAAAACCAAAGCATCAATATCATGTATCCTATTTATAAGAACGTGCTTTTGTAGCTCAATCATGAGACAATTAGGATTATTATGAGAATCCATGTTTGTCATATTTTAGGGATGAACATTCATTCTAAGGAAAATGGTGGAAAAAAGCATTTATTGCAAAACCAAAGCATTAACATCGTGTATCCCAATATAAAAAAGTTGCTTTTATAGCCCAATCATGTAAAGATTTGAGATAATTATAAGATTCCATGTTCATTATGTTTGAGAGGCGTGCATTGAGTCTAAGGAAAATGGAGGAAAGAAAGCATTTATTACAAAACCAATGCATCAACATCGTGTATCATAGAAAGAAAAAGCTATTTTTATTCTTAATCACAAAAGGAATTTAGATTATTTTGAAAACACAAGTTTCTTTGAGGGACAAACTTTAATTCTATGGAAAGTAGAGGAAAGAAAAGTTTTTCCTGCAAAAACAAAGTGTCAATATCATGTATTCCAATTAGAAGAAGTGTTTTTATAGCCCAATGATGTAAAACATAGAGATTATTACAAGAATCAATGTTCGTCACATTTGAAAGGTGAATTTTAATTCTAAAGAAAATGGTAGAAAAAGCATTTATTGCAAAATGAAAGCATCAATATCGTTTATCGTAAATAGAAAAATGTGTTTTTGTAACCCAGCCATGAAAAGATGGAGATTATTTGAAGAAACCAAGCTCATCACATTTGAGGGACAACCTTTGATTTTAAGGAAAATGAAGGAAAGAAAAGTTTTTTTTTCTTGCATAGCCAAAGCATCAATATCATGTGTCCTGATTAGAAGAAGGTGTTTTTCTAGCCCAGTCATAATAATAAGGGAGATTATTATGAGAATCCATGTCCATTGCATTTGAGGGATGAACTTTTATTCTAAGGAAAGTAATAGAAACAAAAGCTTTCTTTGTTAAACCAAAACATCAATACCATGTATCCCAATTAGGAGAAGGTGTTTTTTGTATCCTAATTATGAAAAGAATAAAGATTATTACAGGAATCTTTATTGGTTGCATTTGAGGGATTAACTTTGATCCTAAAGAAAATGCTAGAAAGAAAAGCTTTTCTGGCTAAACCAAAAAACAAATATCATGTATCCTAATTAGACAAAGGTGTTTTCATAGCCCAATCATGAAAAGGATGAAGATCATTAGGAGAACCAATGTTTGCCATACTTGAAGAACAAACTTTGATTCTACAAAAAATAATGGAAAGAAAATCTGTTTTCGCAAAAGAAAAGCATTAATAACATGTATTCCAATTAGAAAAAGATGTTGCAGCCAAATCATGAAAAGAATAGAGATTATTATGAGAATCCAAGTTTATCACATTTGAGGGATGCACTTTGATTCAAAAGACAATGGTGGAAGGAAAAGCTTTTCGTGCAAAACCAAAGCATCGAATATCCTACATCCCAATTAAAAGAAGGTTTTTTAGTGGCCTAATCATGAAAAGAATTCGAAATTATTACAAGAATCCATGTTCATCAAAATTTAGGGATGAACTTTGATTGTAATGAAAATGGTGGAAAGAAATGCTTTTCTTGTAAAAGCTAAGCATCAATATATTAGAAGAAGGTGTTTCTGTAACCCAATTAAGGAAATATTGGAGATAATTACTAGAATCCATATTTATCACGTTTAAGGGATGGAAATAGAAGCATTTATTATAAAATCAAAGCATTAATATTGTGAATCCAAGATAAAAGAAGCTATTTTTTATTCCGTAATTATGAAAGAAATTGAGATTATTTTAAAAACACAGGTTTGTCACATTTGAGGGATGAACTTTAATTCTAAAGAAAATGAAGGAAAAATGCTTTTGCTTGCAAAACTAAAGCATCAATATCATGTATTCTAATTAGAAGAAGTGTTATTGTAGAATTAGAAGAAGTGTTATTGTAGCCCAATCACGTAAAGAATGGAGAATATTTCAAGAATACATTTTTAGCATATTTAAGGGATAAACTTTGATTCTAAGGAAAATGGTTTAAAGAAAACCATTTCTAATGAAGCCAAGGCATCAATATTGTGTATCCCATTTAGAAGAAAGCTATTTTGTTACCTAATCATGTAAAGAGTAGAGATTATTACAACAACCCATTTTTGTCATATTTAAGGGACGTACATTAATTTTAAGGAAAATGGTGAAAGAAAAAGCATTTATTGGAAAAAAGGCATCAATATCATGTATCCCTATTAGAAGTTGGTGGTTTTGTAACCTAAACCAAAAAAAAAATAGAGATCATTTAGAGAAACCATGTTCATCACATTTGAGGGTCAATCTTTGATTTTAAGGAGGACTAATGAAACCAAAGCATTTTTTGTGAAGCTAGAGCATCAATATTGCGTGTCCCAATTATAGAAGGTATTCTTGCTGCCTTGTGACAAAAATAAGGGATAATTAATATAAGAATCCATGTTCATCAAATTTGAGGGATGGATTTTTATTTTAAAAAAAATAGTAGGCGTGAAAACTTTTGCTGCAAAATTAAAGCATTGATAGTGTATCCCAATTAGAAAAAGGTGTTTTTGTATCCTAATCAGGAAAAGAATCGAGATTGTTATAAGAATCCTTATTTTTGACATTTGAAGGATGAACTTTGATTCTAATGAAAATGATGAGAAGAAAAGCTTTTCTTGCAACACCAAATAATCAGTATCATGTAACCTAATTAAAAAAAGTTGTTTTTATAGCCAAATCATAAAAAGAATGGATATTATTATAATAGTGCATGTTTGTCACAGTTGAAGGATGAACTTTGATTCTAAGTAAAATGGTGGAAATAATAGCTTTTCTCGTAAAACCAAAGCATCAATATCATGTTTCCTCTTTATAGGAATGGCTTTTTATAGCTCAATCGTAAGAGCACTAAAGATTATCATGAAAATCCATGTTTGTCATATTTCTAGGATAGATGATTCTATGGAAAATGGTGGAAAATAACATTTATTGTAAAACCGTAGCATCAACATCATGTATCCTAATTAGAAAATATGTTATTGTAGCCTAAACATGGAAAGATTAGAGATAATTATGAGATTCCATGAGCGTCATGTTTGAGAGAGGTGCATTGATTCCAAGGAAAATGGTGGAAAGAAAGCAGTTATTACAAAACCAAAGCATCAATATCATGTATCTTGGATAAAAAAAGATATTTCTATTCCTAAATTATGAACAAAATTGATATTGTTTTAAAAACATAAGTTTTTGTCATATTTGCGGGATTAACTTTAATTCTAGGGAAAATGGAAAAAAAAAAGGCAAACTTTAATTCTAGGGAAAATGGAGGAAAAAAAGGTTTTCTTGCAAAACCAAAGCGTTAATATCATGTATTCTAATTAGAAGAAGTGTTATTGTAGCCCAATCATGTAAAGAATGGAGATTATTTCAAGAATCCATTTTTGGCACATTGGAGGGGTAAACTTTGATTCTGAGGAAAATATTTTAAAGAAAAGCTTTTCTAATGAAGCGAAGGCATCAATATTGTGTATCCTATTTAGAACAAGGTAGTTTTGCCACGTAATCATGTAAAGAGTAGAGATTATTACAATAATCCATGTTTGTCATATTTAAAAGATAAACTTTGCTTTTAAGGAAAATGGTGAAATGAAAAACATTTATTGGAAAACAAAAGCATCAACATCATGTATCCCTATTAAAAGATGGTGGTTTTGTAACCCAATCCAAAAAAAAATGGAAATCATTTGGAGAAACCATGTTTATCATATTTGAGGGTCAACCTTTGATTTTGATAGGGACAAAAGAAAACAAAGCATTTTTTTTGAAGCTAGAGCATCAATATTGTGTGTCCTAATTATATAAAGCTTTTCTTGATGCGCAATCATGGAAATAAGGGAAGATTATTATGAGAATCCATGTTCATCATATTTGAGGGATGGACTATTATTCTAAGGAAAATAGGAAATAAAAATGCTTTTATTGCAAAATCAAAGCGTCAATAGTGTATCCCAATTAGAAAAAGGTGTTTTTGTATCCTAATCATAAAAAAAAATCGAGATTATTATAAGAATCTTTGTTTATGACATTTGAGGGATGAACTTTCTTGTAACACCAAATCATCAATATCATGTATCCCAATTAAAAGAAGATGTTCTTGTAGCCCAATCGTAAAAAAGTAAAGATTATTGTGAAAGTGCATGTTTGTCGTAATTGAAGGATGAACTTTGATTCTAAGGAAAATAGTGGAAAGAATAGCTTTTCTTGGAAAACTAAAGCATCAATACCATGTGTCCTATTTATAAGAACATCTTTTTGTAGCTCAATCATGAGACGATTGGAGATTATCATAAAAATCCAAGTTTGTCATATTTCCAAGATGGATGATTCTAAGGAAAATGGTGGAAATAACATTTATTGTAAAATTGTATCATCAACATTGTGTATCCCAATTAGAAAAAGGTGTTTTTGTAACCTAATCATGGAAAGATTTGAGATAATTATAAGATTCCATGTTCGTCATGTTTAAGGAAGCTGCATTGATTCCAAGGAAAATGATGGAAAAAAAGCATTCATTACAAAACTGAAGCATTAATATCGTGTATCCTAGATAAAAGAAGCTATTTCTATTCCCCAATTATGAAAAAAAATTATGATTATTTTGAAAAGTCAAGTTGGTCACAGTTGATAGACGAACTTTAATTCTAGGGAAAATGGAGGAAAAAAACTTTTCTTGCAGAACCAAAGCGTCAATATCATGTATTCCAATTAGAAAAAGTATTTTTGTAGCCTATCACACAAAGAATAGAGATCATTTCAAGAAACCATTTTTAGCACATTTGAGGGATAAACTTTGATTCTAAGGAAAATGGTTAAAAGAAAAACTTTGTAGTAAAGGCAAGGCATCAATATTGTGTATCCCATTTAGAATAAGGCAGCTTTGTCACCTAATCATGTAAAAAGTAAAGATAATTACAGCAATCCATGTTCATCGCATTTGAGGGACGAATTTTGTTTCTAAGGGAAATGGTGAAAGGAAAAGCATTTATTGGAAAAAAAAGCATCAAAATCATGTGTCCCTATTAGAAGACAATGGTTTTGTAACCCAATCCAAAAAAGAATGAAGATCATTTGGAAGAACCTTGTTTATCACATTTGAGGGTTAGCCTTTGATTTTGAAGAAGACAAAAAAAACCAAAACATTTTTGTGCAGCTCAAGCATCAATATCGTGTGTCCGAATTATACGAAGGTGTTCTTACAGCCCAATGATGAAAATAAGGGAAGATTATTAAGAGAATCCATGTTCATCAAATTTGAGGGATGAACTTTTATTTTGAGAAAAATAGCAAATAAAAAAAAGCTTTTGTTGCAAAATCAAGGCATTAGTAGTTTATCCCTAATTAGAAGAAAATGTTTTTATATCCTAATCAGGAAAAAAATCAAGATTATTATAAGAATCCTTGTTTACGACATTTAAGGGATGAACTTTGCTGGTAATGAAAATTATGGGAAAAAAAGCTTTTGTTGCAATACCAAATCATCAGTATCATGTACCCTAATTAAAAGAAGGTGTTTTTGTAGCCTAATCATGAAAAGAATGGAGATTATTATGAGAGTGCATGTTTGTCATAATTGATGGATGAATTTTGATTCTAAGGAAAATGGTGGAAAGAATAGCTTTTCTCACAAAACCAAAGCATCAATACTGTGTATCCTATTTATAAGAACATCTTTTTCTAGCTTAATCATAGGATGATTAGAGATTATCATGAAATCCATATTTGTCATATTTCTGAGATGGATGATTCTAAGAAAAATGGTGGAAAATAACATTTATTGTAAAATCGTGGCATCAACATCGTGTATCCCAATTAGAAAAAGGTGTTTTTGTTGCCCAATCATGGAAAGATTCAGGATAATTATGAGATTCCATGTTGGTCATGTTTGAGGGAGGTGCATTGATTCCAAGGAAAATGATTTATTGCTAAACCAAAGCATCAATATCGTGTATCTTGGACAAAAGAAGCTATTTCTACTCCCCAATTATGAACAAAGTTGAGATTCTTTTGAAAACACAAGTTTGTCATGTTTGAGGGACAAACTTTAATTCTAAGGAAAATGGAGGAAAAAAAAGCTTTTCTTGCAAAACCAAAGCGTCAATACCATGTTCTCCAATTAGAAGATGTGTTCTTGTAGCCAATCATGTAATGAATAGAGAGTACTTTAAGACTCTATTTTCGGCACATTTGAGAGATAAACTTTGATTCTAAGGAAAATGGTTCAAAGAAAAGCGTTTCGAGTGAAGCCATACACCAATATTATGTATCCCATTTAGTAGAAGATGGTTTTGTCACCCAAATATGTAAAATGTAGAGGTTATTACAACAATCCATGTTTGCCATATTTAAAGGATGAACTTTGCTTCAAAGGAAAATGGTGAAAGGAAATGAGTTTATTGGAAAACAAAAGCGTCAATATTATGTACCCTATTAGAAGATAGTGGTTTTATAACCTAATCCAAAAAGGAATGGAGATCATTTGGAGAAACCATGTTCATCATATTTGAGGGTCAACTTTTGATTTTGAGGAAATAGAAAAAAGAAAAGCTTTTTTTTGTGAAGCTAGAGCATCAATATCGCGTGTCCCAATTATAATAAGGTGTTTTTCCTGCCCAATCATCAAATTTAAGGGATGGACTTTTATTTTAGGGAAAATAGCAAATAGAAAAGCTTTTGTTGAAAAATCAAAGCATCAATGGTATATCCCATTAGAAGAAGGTGTTTTTGTATCCCAATCAGGAAAATAATTGAGATCATTACAAGAACCCTTGTTTATCACATTTGAGGGATGAACTTTTATTCTAAGAAAAATATTAGGAAAAAAAGCTTTTCTTACGAAACCAAATTATCAGTATCATGTATCCCAATTAAAAGAAGGTGTTTTTGTAGCCCAATCATAAAAAGAATGGAGATTATTATGAGAATGCATGTTTGTCGCAATTGAGGGATGAACTTTAATTCTAAGGAAAATAGTGAAAAGAAAAGCTTTTCTTGCAAAACCACAGTATCAGTTGAGATTATTTTGAAAGCACAAGTTAGTCACATTTGAGGGATGAACATTGATTCTAAGAAAAATGGAAGAAAAAAACTTTTCTTGCAAAACTAAAGTGTCGATATCATGCATTCCAATTAGAAGAACTGTTTTTGTAGCCTAATCATGTAAAGAATAGAGATTATTTCAAGAATCATTTTTGGCACATTTGAGGGATAAACTTTGATTCTAAGAAAATGGTTGAAATAAAAGCTTTTCTAGTGAAGCCAAGGCATCAATATTGTGTATCCTATTTAGAAGAAGGCGATTTTGTCACCCAATCATGTAAGGAATAGAGATTATTACATCAATCCATCTTTGTCACATTCGAGGGATAAACTTTGCCTCTGAGGAAAATGGTGTTAGGAAAAGCATTTATTGCAAAACAAAAGCATCAATATCATGTATCCATATTAGAAGAAAGTGTTTTTGTAACCTAATCCTAAAAAAATGGAGATCATTTGGAGAAACCTTGTTCATCACATTTAAGGGTTAACCTCTGATTTTGAGAAGGACAAAAGAAACAAAAGCTTTTTTTATAAAGCTAGAGCATCAATATCGCATGTCCCACATACATGAAGATGTTCTTAGTACCCAATCATGAAAATAAAGGAAGATTATTATGAGAGTCCATGTTCATCAAATTTAAGGGATGCACTTTTATTCTAATGAACATAGCAGACATAAAAGCTTTTATTGCAAAATCAAAGCATCAATAGTGTATCCCAACTAGAAAAAGGTGTTTTTGTATCCCAATCAGGAAAATAATTGAGATTATTATGAGAATCCTTATTTATCACATTTGAAGGATGAACTTTAATTCTAAGGAAAATGATGGGAAGAAAAGCTTTACTTACAAAACCAAATCATCAATATCATGTATCCAATGAAAAAAAGGTGTTTTTGTAGCCTAATCATAAAAAGAATGGAGATTATTGTAAGAGTGCATGTTTGTCGTAATTGGGGGATGAACTTTGATTCTAATGAAGATGGTGGAAAGAAGGGCTTTTCTTACAAAACCAAAGCATTAATACTGTGTATCCTAGTTATAAGAACGTGTTTCTGTAACTTAATCATAAGACGATTAGAGAGTATTATGAAAATTCGTTTGTCATATTTTAGGGACGGACATTCGTCCTGAGGAAAATGGTGGAAAATAACATTTATTGTAAAACCATAGCACTAACGTCGGTATTCTAGTTAGAAAAAAGGTGTTTTCGTAGCCCAACCATGGAAAGTTTTGATATAATTATGAGATACCATGTTCATCATGTTTAACAGACGTGCATTGATTCCAAGGAAAATGGCAGAAAAAAGGCATTTATTATAAAACCAAAGCATTAATATTGTGTATCCTAGATAGAAAAAGCTATTTTATTCCCCAATTATGAAAGAAATTGAGATCATTTTAAAAACACAAGTTTGTCACATTGGAGGGATGAGCTTTAACTCTAAGGAAAATAAAGGAGAAAAGCTTTTCTTCCAATGCCAAAACTTTGATATCATGTATTCTTATTAGAAGTGTTGGTGTAGCCCAATCACGTAAAGAATGAAGATTATTTTAAAAATCCATTTTTGGCATATTTAGGGGATAAGCTTTGATTGTAAGGAAAATAGTTGAAAGAAAAGCTTTTCTAGTGAAGCCAAGGCATCAATATTGTGTATCCCATTTAGAAGAAGGCAATTTTGTTACCCAATCATGTTAAGAATAGAGATTATTACAATAATTAATGATCGTCACATTTGACGAACGAACTTCGTTTCTAAGGAAAATAGTGAAAGGAAAAGCATTATTGCAAAACAAAAGCATCAATATCATGATCCCTATTAGAAAAAGGTGTTTTTGTAACCCAATCCAAAAAAGAATGGAAATCATTTAGAGAAACCATGTTCATCACATTTGAGGGTCAACCTTTGATTTTAAAGAGGACAGAAAAAACAAAAGCTTTTTTTGTGAAGCTGAAGCATCAATATCATGTGTCCCACTTGTAAGAAGGTGTTTTTGCTGCCCAATCACAAAAATAAGGGAAAATTATTTTAAGAATCCATGTGCATCAAATTTGAGGGATGGACTTTTATTCTAAGGAAAGTCGTAGATAGAAAAGCTTTTGTTGCAAAATCAAAGCCTCAATAGAGCATCCCAATTAAGAAAAGGTGTTTTCGTATCCTAACCAGGAAAAAAATCAAAATTATTATGAGAATCTTTGTTTATCATATTAGAGGGATGGACTTTAATTCTAAGGAAAATGAAGAGAAGAGAAACTTTTCTTTCAAAACCAAATTATCAGTATCATGTATCCTAACTAAAAGAAATTTTTTTATAGCCTAATCATAAAAAGATGGGGTTTATTGTGAGAGTCCATTTTTATCACAGTTGAAGGATGGACTTTGATTCTAAGGAAAATGGTGGAAAGAAAAGCATTTCTCGCAAAACCAAACCATCAATATCGTGTATCCTATTTATAAGGACGTGTTTTTGTAACTCAATCATAAGACAATTAAAGATTATTATGAGAATCCATGTTTGTCATATTTTAGAGACGGACATTTATTCTAAGGAATATGATGGAAAAAACATTTATTGTAAAACCATAGCATTAACATCATGTATCCTAATTAGAATAAGGTGTTTTTGTAGCCTAATCATGGAAAGATTCGAGATAATTATAAGATTCCATGTTCATCATATATGTGGGACATGCATTGATTCCAAGGAAAATGGTGGAAAAAAAGCATTTATTACAAAACAAAAGCATCAATATTGTGTATCCTATATAGAAAAAGCTATTTCTATTCCCTAATTATAAAAGGAATTAGGATTATTTTAAAATATAAGTTTTTCACATTTAATGGACAAACTTTAATTCTAAGAAAAATGGAGGAAAAAAAAGCTTTTTTTGCAAAAATAAAATGTCAATATCATGTTTTCCAATTAGAAGCCTAATCATCTAAAGAATGGAGATTATTTCAAAAATCCATTTTTGGGACATTTAAGGGATGAACTTTGATTCCATGGAAAAAAGTTGAAAGAAAGGCTTTTTTAGTGAAGCCCAGGTATCAATATTGTGTATCCAATTTAGAAGAAAGCAGTTTTGTCACCTAATCATGTAAAGAATAGAGATTATTACAGCAATCCATTTTTATTACATTTGGGGGATGAACATTGCTTCTACGAAAAATGGTGAAAGGAAAAGCATTTATTGCAAAACAAAAGAATCAATATCTTGTATCTTAATTAGAAAAAGGGTGTTTTTGTAACCCAATCCAAAAAAGGATGGAGATCATTTAGAGAAACCATGTTCATCACATTTGAGGGTTGACCTTTGATTTTGAGAAGGACAGAAGAAACAAAGCTTTTTTGTGAAGCTAGAGTATCAATATCACGTGCCATAATTATAAGAAGGTGTTTATGCGGCCCAATCATAGAAATAAGAAAATATTATTATAAGAATCCATGTTCAGCATTTTTTAAGGATGAATTTTTATTCTAGGGAAAATAGCAGAAAGAAAGGCTTTTGTTGCAAAATCAAAGCATCAATAGTGTATCCCAATTAGAAGAAGGTGTTTGTATATCTTAACCGAGAAAAGAATCAAGATTATTATGAGAATCCTTATTTATCACATTTGAAGGATGAGCTTTGATTCTAAGGAAAATGATGGGAAGAAAAGCTTTTCTTCCAAAACCAAGTCATCAGTATCATGTATCCCAATTAAAAGAAGGTGTTTTCATAGCCCAATCATAAAAAGAAATGAAGATTATTGTGAGAGTCTATGTTTGTCACAATTGAGGGATGAACTTTGATTCTAATGAAAATAGTGAAAAAAAAAAAGCTTTTCTCACAAAACCAAAGCATCAATACCATGTATCCTATTTATAAGAACGTGTTTTTATTGCTTAATCATGTGACTTTTGGAGATTATTATGAAAATCCATATTTGTCATATTTCACGGACAGACATTCATTCTATGGAAAATGGTGGAAAAATGCATGTACTGTAAATCCATCGCATGAACATCGTGTATCCCAATTAGAAAAAAAGTGTTTTTGTAGCCTAATCATAGAAAGCTTTGAGATTATTATGAGATTCCATCTTCCTCATGTTTGAGGGACGTGCATTGATTCTAAGGAAAATGGTGGAAAAAAAGCATTTATTTTAAAACCAAAGCATTAATATTATGTATCCTAGATAGAGTAAGCTATTTTTATTCCTTGGTTATTAAAGGAATTGAGATTATTTTAAAAAGACAAGTTTGTCACATTTAAAGGATGAATTTTAATTCTAAGGAAAATGAAGGAAAGAAAAGCTTTCCTCACAAAATCATAGTGTCAATATCATGTATTCTAATTAAAAAAGGTGTCCTTGTAGCCTAATCATGTAAAGAGTGGGGACTATTTCAAGAATCCATTTTTAACACATTTGAGTGATAAACTTTGATTCTAAGGAAAATGGTTGAAAGAAAGGGTTTTCTATTGTAGCCAAAGCATCAATATTATGTATCCCACTTTTAAGAATGTGGTTTTGTCACCCAATGATGTAAATAATGGAGTTTATTACAACAATCCATGTTCATCATAGGAAAATGATGAAAGCAAAAGCATTTAATGCAAAACAAAGGCATCAATATTATGTATCCCAATTAGAAAATGGTGTTGTTGTTACCCAGTCCATAAAAGAATGGAGATCATTTGGAGAAATTGCATTCATCATATTTGGGGGTCAACCTTTGATTCTAAGGAAGACAAAGAAAATGAAAGTTTTTTTTATGAAGCCAGAGAATAAATATTATGTGTCCCAATTATAAGAAGGTGTTCTTGTTGCCTAATCATTAAAATAAGGGAGATTACTACAATAATCCATGTTCATTACATTTGAAGAATGGACTTTTGTTATAAGGAAAATAGTAGACAAAAAAGCTTTTGTTGCGAAATTGAAGCATCAATAGTGCATTCCGGTTAGAAGAAGGTGTTTTGTTATCCCAATCAGGAAAAAAATCGAGATTATTATGAGAATCCTTATTTCTCACATTTGAGGGACGAACATTAATTATAAGGAAAATAGTGGAAGGAAAAGCTTTTAAATATCATATATCCCAATAAGGAAAAGGCATTTTTGTGGCCCAATAATGAAAACAATGACGACTAGTACGAGACAATATTCATCACATTTAGGGGATGTACTTTGATTTTACAAAAATGGTGGAAAAAAAGCTTTTCATGTTAAAGCAAAGCATCAATTGATGTATCCTAATTAGAAGAAAGTGTTGCAGCTAAATCATGAAAGGAATGTAGATTATTACAAGAATCGAAGTTCATCACATTTAAGGGGCAAACTTTGATTCTAAGGAAAATAGTTGAAAGAAAAATATTTATTACAAAACCAAAGCATCAACGCCACATATCGCAATTAAGAAAAGGAGTTTTTATAGTCCAATGATAGAAAGACGGGAGATAATTACAAGAATCCATGCTCATCATATTTGAGGGATGAACATTTATTCCAAGGAAAATATGGAAAGAAAAGAATTTATTATGAAACCAAAAATTTAATATCGTGTATCTTAGATCTTAGTTAGAAGAAGGCATTCTTATAGCCTAATCATGAAATGAATAGGGAATGTTCTAAGAATCCATGTTTGTCATTTTTTAAGGTTTAACACTAATTCTAGGGAAAATGGTAGAACAAAAAGCTTCTCTTGCCAAACCAAAGCATCAACATTATGCATCCAAATTAGAAGATGGTATTCGTATAGCCCAATCATGTAAAAAATAGAGATAATTACGAAAATCCATTTTTATCTTATTTGAGTCATGAACTTTGATTCTAAGGAAATTTGTGGAAAAAAAAGTTTTTGCTGCAAAAACAAGGCATCAATATCTTCTCTATTAATTAGAAGAAGGTGTTTCTGAAGCCTAATTATGTAAAGCATGGATATTATTATGAGTAGCCATGTTCGTCACATTTGGAAGGCAAACTTTTATTCTAAAAAAATGATAGAAAGGAAAGCATTTATTGTAGAACCAAAGCATCAATATCGTGTATATGAATTAGAAGGAGTAGTTTCTATGGCCCACCTATGAATGGAATGGAGATTATTTTGAGAAACCAAGTTCGTTGCATTTGAGCGATGAACTTTGATTGTAAGGATAATGGAGGAAAAAAAAGTTTTCTTCCAAAACCAAAGCATCAAAATCATGTATCCTAATTAGAAGAAGGTGTTCTTATAGCCTATCCCAAAAATAAGGGAGATAACTGTGAGAATCCATCTACGTCATATTGAAGGGATGGATTTTTATTCTAAAGAAAATGCTATAAAGAAAAGCTTTCTTACGAAACCAATGCGTTAATATCATGTATCCTGATTAGAAGAACGTGTTTTAGTATCCTAATCATGAAAAGAATGGACACTTTTATAAGAATCCATGTTTTTAGCATTTGAGGGATAAACTTTAATGCTAAGGAAAATGCTAGAAAGAAAAGTTTTTCTTGCAAAATGAAAGAATCAATAACTTGTATCCCAATTAGAAGAAGGCATTTTTTATCCTAATCATGAAAAGATAGACAATTATTATGAGAGTCAATGTTTGTCACATTTAAGGGATAAAATTTGATTCTAAGGAAAATAGTAGAAAGAAAAGCTTTTCCTACAATTTCATGTATCCTAATTAGAAGAAGGCATTTTTTAGCCAAATAATGAAAAGAATGGAGCTTATTACAAGAATCCGTGTTCGTCATAATTTAGGGATGAACTTTGATTCTAAAAAGATTAGTGGAAAGAAAAGTTTTTCTTGTAAAACCAAAGCATCAATATCATGGATTCCAATTAAAAGAAGGTGCTTTTATAGCCCAGTCAGTAACTAAAAAAAGAAGAGAAAGCCCTTGCTTTCTCTTGAACAAGGGAAGGGTGGCATAGCATTAGCTTCAACTGAGCAAGCTCAACCTTGAAAAAAAAAGGTGGTAGACAAAAAACCATTGAATGCTTTAGGTTAAAGAAGGAAAAAATTGGATAAGAGACTATGCTAATTTACTTCTTCCTACCATGACATGGTTTAAGCTTTAGGCTTTATAGACAGAACTATGTATTAGGTCTTATGGAGTGGAAGAGAGAAAGAACGAATGCATGGAGCTTCTTTCTCTTAGAGTTTATAATGAGAATCCTTGTTCATCACATTCAAGGGATGAACTCTGATTCAATGGAAGATGGCAAAAAGAAAACTTTTTCTCGTAAAATTAAAGTGTCAATATTATGTATCTTAATTAGAAGAAGGTGTTTTTGAAGGCCAATCATGAAAAAAATATAGATTATTATGGTAATACATGTTCATCATAATTGATGCATGAACTTGATTCCAAGAAAAATGTTTGAAAAAAAAAGTAGCTTTTCTTGCAAAACCAAAGCGTCAATATCATGTATCCTAATTTGAAAAGGTGTTTCATAGCCTAATCATGAAAAAACTAGAGATTATTACATCACATTTGAAAGATAAACTTTGATTCTATGGAAAATTGAGGAAAGAAAAGCTTTTCTTGCAAAACCAATGCACTAATATTATGTATCCCAATTAGAAAAAGGGGTTTTTAAAGCCTAATCATGAAATCAATGGAAACTGTTATAAGAATCCATGTTCGTCACATTTGAGGGATAGGTTTAGATTTTAAGGAAAATGATGGACAGAAAAGTTTTTTTTGGGAAAACCAAAGCATCAATTTGATGTACCCAATTAGAAACGTGTTTTTGTATCCTAATCACAAAAAGAATGAAGATTATTACAATAATCCATGTTGTCACATTTGAAAGATGAATTTTGATTCTAAGGAAAATGGTGGAAAAAAAGCTTTTCTCTAATACCAAAGTATCATGTATTCTTGTTACAAGAAGATGTTTTTCTACCCAATCATGAAAGGATTAGAGATTATTATGAGAATCTATGTTGATCGCATTTGAGGGATGAATCTTTATTCTAAGGAAAATGGTGGAAAAATAGTTTTTCTTGCCAAACCAAAGCATCAAGATCGTGTATCCCAATTAGAAGAAAATGTTCTTGCCTTCTAATCGTGAAAGAATTGGAGATTTTTTAGAGAATCCTTGTTTCCCATATTTTAGGGAATAGCTTTGATTCTATGGAAACTATGGAAAGAAAAGCCTTTTTGGTAAAATGAAGGCTTCAATATCATGTATCCTAATTAGAAGAAGGTGTTTTTGTAGCCTAGTCATGATAAGAATGGAAATTAATATGAGAATCAATATTTGGCACACATGAGGGTTGAGCATTGATTGTAAGAAAAATGGTCGAAATAAAGGCATTTATTGCAAAATCAAAGCATTAATATCACGTACCCTAATCAGAAGAAAGTGTTTTTATAGCCCAGTCATGAAAAGAATAAAGATTATTATAAGAATCCATGCTTTCCATGTTTAACATACAAACTTTTATTCTAAGAAAAATGGTAGAAAGAAAAGCTTTTTGTACAAAATGAAAGCATCAATATCATGTGTCCCAACTAGAAAAAGGTATTTTTGTAACTCAATCATGAAAACAGTAGAGATTATTATGAGAATCTATGTTTGTTAGATTTAAGGGACAAACATTGATCTTAAGGAAAATGGTGGACAGAAAACCTTTTCTTGCAAAAGCAAGACATCAATCTCGTGCATCCTAATTAGAAGATAAGGTTCTTGTAGGCCAATCATGTATAGAATAGAGATTATTATGAGAATCCTTGTTCATCACATTTAAGGGATAAACTTTTATTCTAAGGAAAATGATCGAAAGAAAAGCTTTTCTTGTAAAACAAAAGCATCAATATCATGTATTCCAATTAGAAGAAGGTATTCTTTAGCCAAATCAAGAAAAGAATGGAGATTATTACGAGAATCCATTTTTTTCTAATTTAAGGGATGAATTTTTAATTTTAAGTAAAATGGCAAAAAAAAGTTTTTTTTTTTTTGCAGAAACAAAGCATTAATATCATGTATTTCAATTAGAAAAAGGTGTTTTTGTAGCCCAATCATAAAAAGAATGGAGATTATTACAAGAATCATTGTTCATCCCATTTGAAGGATAAACCTTGATTTTTAGGAAAAAGTTAAAAAGAAAAGCTTTTCTTACAGAACCAATGCTTTAATATCATGTACCCTATTTAGAAGATGGCAATTTTTATCCCAAACATGAAATGTATAGAGATTATTACAAGAATCAATGTTCAGTATATTTGAGTGATGAACTTTGATTCTAAGGAAAATGGTGGAAAGAAAAGATTCTTTCATAAAATTGATGCACAATATCATGTGTCCCAATTAGAAGAAAGAGTTTTTAAGGCCAATAATTAAAAGAATGGAGATTATTACAAGAATCCATGTTCATCACATTTAAGCCATAATCTTTGATTCAAAGGAAAATAGTAGAAAGAAAAGCTTTTCTTGCAAAACCAAAGCATTAATATCATGTATTGCAATTAGAAGGTGTTTTCATTGCCTATTATGAAAAGAATAGATATTATCATGTGAATTGGTGCTCGCCACATTTGATGGACAAATTTTGATTCTAAAGAAAATGGTGGAAAAGAAAGCTTTTCTTGCAAAAATAAAGCATTAAATCATGTATCCTAATTAGAATAAGGTGTTTTTGTTGCCCAATCATGAGAAAAATAGAGATTATTATGAGAATCCATTTTTGTCTCATTTGAGGGATGAACTTTGATTCTAAGGAAAATGATGAAAAGAAAAGCTTTTCTTATAAAACTAACGCATCAATATCATGTATCCTAATTAAAAAAGGGCATTTTTGTAGCCCAATCATGAAAAGAATGGAGATTGTTGTGGGAATCCTTGTTCATCACATTTAAGGGATAAACTTTGATTTTAAGGAACACGGTGGAAAGAAAAGCTTTTCCTATATAACCAAAGCATCAATACTATGTATGCCATTTATAAGAAGGTGTTTCTATAGTCGAGTCATGCAAGGATTGAAGACTATTGCAAGAATCCATGTTTGACACATTTAAGAGATGAGCTTTGATTTTAAGGAAAACAAGGAAATAAAAGCTTTTCTTACAAAACTAAAGCATCAATATCGTGCATCCAAATTAGACAAAAGTGTTTTTGTAGCCCAATCATGATAGTAATGAAGATTATTATGAGAATCCATGTGTGACACATTTATTGCAAAAGTAAAGCATCAATATCGTGTACCCTAACTTTTAGAATGTGTTTTTGTAGTCTAATCATGAAAAGAATAGAGATTATTATGAGAATCTAAGTTAATCACATTTGAAGGACAAACCTTGATTCTAAGGAAAATAGTAAAAAAAAAGCTTTTCTTTTAAATCCAAAGCCTTAGTATCGTGTATCCTAATTAGAAATAGGTGTTTTTGTAGCCCAATCATGAAAAGAAAAAATCCATGTTTGTCACATTTAAATGATGAATTTTGATTCTATGGAAAAAGCTAGAAAGAAAAGCTTTTCTTGCAAAACTAAAGCATTAATATCAAGTATCCCAATTAAAAAAAGGTGTTATGTTTCCCAATCATGAAAGAATTGGAGATTGTTGCAAGAATCCATGTATACACTTTTGAAGGATAAGCTTTGAGTCTAAAGGAAAATATGGAAAGGAAAGCTTTTCCTACAACAACAAAGCATAAATATCGTGTATCCTAATGACAAGAAGGTGTTTTCATAGCCTAATCATGATAGGAATAAAGATTATTACGAGAATCTATGTTTGACACTTTTGAGGGATGAATTTTGATTCCAAGGAAAATGGTGGAAAGAAATGCATTTAGTGCAACAACTAAGCATCAACATCATGTACCCAATTAGAATAAGGTATTTGTAGCCTTATCTTGAAAAGAATTGAGATTATTATGAGAATCCATGCTTGTCACATTTGAGGGATAAATTTTTATTCTAAGGAAAATGATAGAATGAAAAGTTTTTCTAGCAAATCCAAAGAATCAATCTCATGTACCTCAATTAAATGAAGGTGTTTTTGTAGGCAATCACTACAACAATGAAGATTACAACGAGAATCTTTTTTCATTATATTTGGGGGATGAACTTTTATTCTATGTAAAATGAAGTGAAGAAAAGCTTTTTTTTATATCAAAGTATCAATATTGTGCATCCCAATTGCAGAATGGAGTTCTTGTAGCCCAATCATGTAAAAATGAAGGTTATTACAAGAATCCATGTTTGTCATATTTAAAGGATGAACTTTAATTCTATGGAAAATGTTGTTAAGAAAAGCTTTTCTTGTAAAACCAAAGCATCAATGTCATGTATCCTAGTTAGAAGAAGGTATTCTTTAACCCAATCAGGAAAAGAAAGGGGATTGTTACAAGAATCCTTGTTCATCTCATTTGAGGCTTAAACTTTGATTTTAAGGAAAATGATGGAATGAAAAACTTTTCTTGTGAAACTAAAGCATCAATATCATGAATCCTAATTAGATGAAGCTGTTTTTTGTAGCCTAATCATGAAAAGAATCTAGATTATTATGAGAATCCATGTCCATTACATTTAAGGGATAAACTTTAATTCTAAGGAAAATGGTATAAATGAAAGCATTTTTTGCAAAATAACAGAATCAATATCATGTATCTAAATAAGAAGAAGGTGCTTTTGTGGCCCAATCATTGAAAGGAAGGAGATTATTATGAGAATCCATATTCATCAAATTTATGGTATTAACTTTGATTCTAAGAAAAATGGCGAAAAGAAAATCTTTTCACGCAAAACCAAGGCATCAATACTATGTATCCTATTTATAAAAAGTGTTTTTCTAGCTCAATCATGAGACAATTAGAGCTTATTATGAGAACACACGTTTGTCATATTTTAGGGATAAACATTTGTTCTAAGGAAAATGGTGGAAAAAAGCATTTATTGTAAAATCAATGCATCAACATCTTGCATCTAAATTAGAAAAAAGTGTTTTTGTATTCCAATCATGGAAAGATTAGAGATATTTATGAGATTCCATGTTCATCATGCTTGAGGGACCTATATTGATTCCAAGGAAAAAAATGGAAAGAAAGCATTTATTTCAAAACCAAAGCATCAATATCATATGTCCCAGATAGAAGAAGCTATTTCTATTCCCCAATCATGAAAGGAATTGAAATTATTTTGAAAACACAAGTTTGTCATATTTGAGGGACGAGCTTTAATTTTAAGGAAAACAAAGGAAAAAAAAGCTTTTTTTGCAAAACCAAAGCATCAAAATCAGGTATTTCAATTATAAGAAGTGTTCTTGTGGCCCAATCATGTAAAAAATGGAGATTATTATAAGAATCAATGTTCGTCACATTTTGAAGGGTGAATTTTAATTCTAAGGAAAATGGTGGAAAAAAAAGCATTTATTGCAAAACCAAAGTATCAATATTGTTTATCCTAGTTAGAAAAAAGGCATTTTTGTAATCCAGCCATGAAAAGAATGGAGATTATTTCAAAAAACCAAGTTCTTCACACTTAAGGGACAACCTTTGATTCTAAGGAAAATAGAGGAAAGAAAAGCTTTTTTTTACAAGGCCAAAGCATCAATATAATGTGTTCCAATTAGAAGAAGGTGTTCTTCTAGCCCAACCACAAAAATAAGGGAGATTATTCCTAGAATCCGTGTTCATTGCATTTGAGGGATAAACTTTTATTCTGAGGAAAGTAATAAAAAAGTTTTTCTCGTCAAACGCGTTAATATCGTGTACCCTAATTAAGAGAAGGTGTTTTTGTATGCCAATTATGAAAAGAATAAAGATTATTACAAGAATCCTTATTTGTCGCATTTGAGGGATCAACTTCGATCTTAAGGAAAATGCTGGAAAAAAAAGCTTTTCTTGCTAAACCAAAAAACCAATATTATGTATATAAATTAGAAAATGGTATTTTCATAGCCCAATCATGAAAAAAACGAAGATCATTATGAGAACTAATGTTTGCCATATTTGAGGGACAAACCTTGATTCTAAGAAAAATGATGGAAAAAAAAGCTTTTTCTGCAAAATAAAAGCATCAATATCATGTATCCTAATTAGAAGAAGGTGTTGCAGCCAAATCATGAAAAACAATGGAGATTATTATAAGAATCCACATTTGTCACATTTATGGGATGAACTTTGATTCTAAGAAAAACAATTGAAAGAAAAGCATTTATTGCAAAACCAAAGCATCAACATCTTATATTGCAGTTAGAAGGTGTTTTTACAACCTAATCATGAAATGGATGGACATTATTACGAGAATCATTATTCATCACATTTGAAGGATGAACTTTGATTCAAAGGAAAATGATAGAAGGGAAGTTTTTCTTGCAAAACCAAAGCATCAAATATCCTATATCCCAATTAGAAGAAGGTGTTTTAGTAGCCCAATCATGAAAAGAATTGGAAATTATTATAAAAACCCATGTTTACGACAATTCAAGGATAAACTTTGATTATAAGGAAAATGGTGGAACGAAATGTTTTTCTTGCAACAACTAAGAATTAATATCATGTATCCCAATTAGAAGAAGGTGGTTTTGTAGCCTAATCAAGGAAATATTGGAGATAATTACCATAATCCATGTTCATCACATTTGAAGGATGAACATTGATTCCAAGGAAAATGATGGAAACAAAAGCATTTGTTACAAAATTAAAGCATCAATATTTTATATCCAAGATAAAATAAGGTGTTTCTGTAGCCCAATCACGAGTGATTATTAAGAGCATCCAGGTTCATCACAATTAAGGGACAAACCTTAATTCTAAGGAAAATAGATGAAAAAAAAGCATTTATTGCAAAACCAAGGATCAACATTATGTATCCTAATTAGAAAAAGGTGTTTCTAGCCCAATAAAAAAAAGAATGAAGATTATTACAAGAATCCATGTTCATCATATTTTGGGAATGAAATTTGATTCAGAGGAAAATGGTAGAAAAAAACCTTTTCTTTCAAAACCAAAGTAGTAATATTGTGTATCCTAATTAGAAAAATTATTTTTGGAGCCCAATCCTATAAGGAATGGATATTGATACAAGAATCCATGTTCATCACATTTGAGGGATGAACTTTGATTCTATAGAAAATGGTGGAAAGAAATGCATTTATTGTAAAAATAAAGCATCAATATCATTTATCTTAATTAGAAGGGTGAGTTTTTGCAACCCAATCATGAAAGGAATGGGGATTACTTTAAAAACCCACCTTCATCACATTTGAGGGATTAACTTTGATTCAATTCAAAGTGGAGGGAAGAAAATCTTTTCTTGCAAAATCGAAGAATTAACATCTTGTTTCCCAATTAGAAAAGGCTACTTTCGTTAGCCAATCATGGAAAGATTGAAGTTGATTAGTAGAATCCATATTCATGTATCCCAATTAGAGGAAGGTGTTTTTCTAGCCCAGTCATGTAAAGAATAAGGATTATTACAAGAATCCATGTTTGTCACATTTAAGGGACTGTCTTTAATTCCAAGGAAAATGGTAAAAAGAAAAGCATTTATCATAAAACAAAAGGCATCAGTATTGTGTATCCCAATTAGAAAAAAATGTTTTTGCAGCCCAGTCATGAAAAGAATGGAGATTATTTTAAGAAACTAGGTTCATCATATTTAAAGAATGCCCTTTTATTCTAGGGAAAATGTTGGAAAGGAAAGCTTTTCTTGTAGAAGCAAAGCATCAATATTGTTTCTTCCATTTTGAACAAGGTGTTTAAGTAGCCCAATTATGTAAAGAATAGGTATTATTACAAGAATCCATGTTCATCATATTTTAGGGGCAAACTTTTATTCTAAGGAAAATGGTGGAAAGAAAAGCATTTATTGCAAAACCAAAGCATTAATATCATGTATCTGAAATAGAAGATTCAACTTTTGTAGCCAAATCATGAATGGAATGAAGATTATATCAAGAACTCGAGTTCATCACATTTGAGGGACAAACTTTTTTTCTAGGGAAAATAGAGGAATGAAAAGCTTTTCTTGCAAAACTAAAACCTCAATATCATGTATCTTAATTAGAAGAAGAGTTTTGTTGCCTAATCATGGAAAGATTGGAGATAATTAGTAGGATCCACGTTCATCATATTTGAGGGACCAATATTGAGTCTAAGGAGAAAATTGGAAAAAAAAGCATTTATTGCAAAATCAAAGCATCAATTTTATCTTTCCCAGATAAAAGGTGTTTTTGTAGCCCAATTATGAAAGGAATGGAGATTATTTTGAAAACCCAAGTTTATCACATTTGAGGGATGAACTTTGATTTTAAGGAAAATGAAATAAAGAAAGTTGTTCTTACAAAACCAAAGTGTCAATAACATGTATCCCAAATAGAAGAAGGTATTATTGTAGCCCAATCATGTAAAGAATAGAGATTATTTCAATAATCCATGTTCGTCACATTTGAGGGATGAACTTTGATTCTAAGGAAAATGTGGAAAGAAAAGCATTTATTATAAAACCAAAATATCAATATCATTTGTCCCAATTAGAAAAATGTTCTTTTATAACCCAACCATGATAAGAATGAAGATTATTTCAAGAAACCAAGTTTCTCACATTTGAGGGGCAACTTTTGATTGTATGGAAAATAGAGGAAAGAAAAAGTTTTTTTGGCAAAGCTAAAGCATAAATATCATATATCCCAATTAGAAAAAGGTGTGCTTCTAGCCCAATCACAAAAATAAGAGAGATTATTATGAGAATCAATGTTTATTGCATTTGAGGGATGAACTTTTATTCTAAGGAAGGTAATAGAAAGAAAAACTTTTCTTTTAAAATTGAAGTGTCAATATCGTGTACCCCAGTTAAGAGAATGTGTTTTTGTATCCTAACTATGAAAAGAATAGGGATTATTACAAGAATCCTTGTTCGTCACATTTAAGGGACAAACTTCAAGCCTAAAGAAAATGTTGGAAAGAAAAATATTTTTTGCTAAACCAAAAAGCCAATGTCTTGTATCCTGATTAGAAGAAAATGTTTTCGTAGCCTAATCATGGAAAGAATGAAGATCATTATGAGAACCAATGTTTACCACATTTAAGGGCAAACTTTGATTCTACAAAAAGTGGTGTAAAAATTTTTTTTCTACAAAAGAATAGCATTAATATCGTGTATCTCAACTAGAAGAAGGTGCTGCAGCCAAATCATGAAAAAAAATAGAGATTATTATAAGAATCCAAGTTTGTCACATTTGAGGAATGAATTTGATTCTAAGGAAAATAGTTGAAAGAAAAGTATTTATTACAAAACCAAAGCATCAATGTCTTGTATCCCAATTAGAAGGTGTTTTCATAGCCTAATCATGAAATAGATGGAAATAATTATGAGAATCCTTATTTGTCACATTTTAGGGATGAACTTTAATTTAAAGGAAAATGGTGAAAGGAAAAGCTTTTCTTGCAAAACCAAAGCATTAAATATCCTATATCCCAATTAGAAGAAGGTGCTTTAGTAACCTAATCATGAATAGAATTGGAAATTATTACAAGAACCATATTCATCATAATTGAGGGACAAACTTTGATTTTAAGGAAAATGGTGAAAAAAATGCTTTTGTTGCATAAGCTAAGCTTGAATATCACGTATCCTAATTAAAAGAAGGTATTTATTTAGACTAATCAAGCAAATATTGGAGATAATTACTAGAATCCATGTTCATCACTTTTAAGAGATGAATATTGATTCTAAGGAAAACAATGGAAATAGAAGCATTTATTGCCAAATTAAAGCATCAATATTTTGTATCCAAGATAAAAAAATGTGTTTCTGTAGCCTAATCATAAAAGGAATGGTGATTATTATAGGAATTCACATTCATCATATTTGAGGGATGAACATTGATTTTCAGGAATATAGTTGAATGAAAAGCATTTATAGTAAAACTAAGGATCAACATTGTGTATCCTAATTAGAAAAAGGTGTTTTTTAGCCTAATCAGGAAAAGAATGGAGATTATTATAAGAATCTATATTCATCATATCTTAGGGATGAAATTTAATTCAAAGGAAAATGGTGGAAAAAAGTTTTTCTTGCAAAACCAAGCATTAATATTGTGTATCCTAATTCAAAAGGTATTTTTGGAGCCCAATCCTATAAGGAATATTATGAGAATCCATGTAAAGAAAAGCATTTATTGCAAAACCAAAGCATCAAAATCTTGCATCTGAATTAGAAGAAAAAGCTTCTGTAGCCCAATCACGGATGGAGTGGAAATTATACCAAGACCCAAGTTTGTTATATTTGAGGGATGAACTTTGATTCTAGGAAAAATAGAATAAGGAAAAGCTTTTCTTGCAAAACCAAAATGTCAATATCATGTATCCTTATTAGAATACGATTTTTTTTGGCCAATCATGGAAAGATTGGAGATAATTACTAGAATCCATATTCATCATATTTAAGGGATGAATATTGAGTCCAAGATGAACAAAGGAAAAAAAAGCATTTATTGCAAAATCAAAGCATCAATGTTGTCTTTCCTAGATAGAAGGTGTTTCTATAGCCTAATCATGAAAGGAAAGGAGATTATTTTGAGAACCTAAGTTTGTTATATTTAAGGGGTGAACTTTGATTCTAAGGAAAATGAAAGAAAGAAAAGTTTTTCCTATGAAACCAAAGTGTCAATAGCATGTATCCCGATCAGAAGAAGGTGTTCTTGTAGCCTAACTATGCAAAGAATGAAGATTATTTTGACACATTTAAAGGATGAACTTTGATTCTAAGGAAAATGTGAAAAGAAAGCTTTTCTTGCGAAATCAAAGTGTTAATATCTTTTATCCCGATTAGCAAAAGGTGTTTTTACAACCTAATCATGTAATGAATAGAGAGTGTTATGAGAATCCATCTTTATCACATTTGAGGGACGAATTTAATTCTAAGGAAAATGGTGGAAAGAAAAACATTTATTGCAAAACCAAAGTATAAATATCATGTATCCCATTTAGGAAAAGGCGTTTTTGTAGCCTAATCATGAAAAGATGGAGATTATTTTGAGAAACCATGTTTGTAACATTTAAGGGATGACCTTTGATTTTGGGGAAAACAAAGGAAGAAAAAGTTTTTTTGAAAGCTAAAGCATTAATATGATGTGTCCCAATTAAAATAGGTGCTCTCATAGCCTTTAATCATGATAATAAGAGAGATTATTATAAGAATCCATGTTTATCACATTTGAGGGATGAACTTTTTTTCTAAGGAAAATAGCCAAAAAAAGAGCTTTTCTTGCGAAACCAAAGCATCAATATGTTATACCCTAATTAGAAGAAGGTGTTTTTGCATCCTAATCATGAAACGAATGAAGATTACTATAAGAATCCTTATTCATCACATTTAAGGAACGAGCATTGATTTTAAGGAAAATGTTGGAAAAAAACCTTTTCCTGCATCTAAAAAACCAATATCGTGTATCCTAATTAAAACAAGATGTTTTGTCACACAATTATGAAAAGGGTCAATGTTCATCATATCTAAAGGATGAATCTTGATTTTGTAAAATAGTGGAAAGTAAATCTTTTCCTGCAAATGCAAACATCAATATCATGTATCCCAAATAGAAGAAGGTGTTATAACCAGTAATGAAACGAATGGTGATTACTACATGAAACCATGTTCATCATATTTAAAGGATGAATTTTAATCGTAAGAAAAATAGTTGAAAGGAATGCATGTACAAATACTAGAGTCTCAACATCATGTATCCCACTTAGATGAAGGTGTATTTGTAGACTAATCATGAAAAAAAATAGAGATTATTGCAAGAATCCATATTCACCACATTTAAAGGTGAAATTTGATTCAAGGGAAAATGCTACAAAGAAAAGCTTTTCTTGCAAAATCAAAGCATCAACATCATGTATCCTAATTAGAAGAAGATGTTTTTGTACCCAATCATGAAAAGAATAAAGCTTATTACAATGTTTTTATAGCCTAATCATGAAAAGAATAGAGCTTATTACAAGAATCCATGTTCATCATGATTGAGGGATGAACTTTGGTTTTTAGGAAAAAGGTGGAAAAAAAGACTTTCTTGCAAAACAAAAGCTTCAATATAATGTGTCCTAATTACAAGAATGTATCTTTGTAGTCCAATCATGTAAAGAATGGAGATTATTTCAAGAGTCCATTTCATCACATTTAAAGGATGAACTTTGATTCTAAGAAAAATAGTTGAAAGAAAAACCTTTTTAGTGAAGCCAAAGCATCAATATTCTGTATCCCATTTAGAAGAAGGTGGTTTTGTTGCCTAATCATGTAAAGAACGGAGATTATTACAATAATCCATGTTCATCGCATTTGATGGATGGACTTTGCTTGCAAGGAAAATGGTGGAATGAAATGCATTTATTGCAAAATAAAAATCATCACTATCATGTATCCCCATTAGAAGAAGGTATTTATGTAACTCAATCCAGAAAAAGTGGAGATCATTTGGAGAAACCACATTCATCATAGTTGAGGGTTAACCTTTGATTTTAAGGATGATAGAGGAAATAAAAGCTTTTTTTTCTAAAGCCAGAGCATCAATATCGCGTGTCCCATTTATAAAAAGGTGTTCTTGCTACCATTCATGAAAATAAGGGAGATTGTTATGAGAATCTAGGTTTATCATATTTGAAGGATGACTTTTATTTTAAGGAAAATAGTAGACAAAAAAGCTTTTGCTGCAAAATCAAAGCATCAATAGTGTATCCCAATTAGAAAAAGGTTTTTTTATCCTAATCAGGGAAAGAATCAAGATCATTATGAGAATCCTTGTTTATCTCATTTGAAGGATGAACTTTGATTTTAAGGAAAATGATTGCAAAACCAAATCATCAGTATCATGTATCCCAATTCAAAAAAGGTGTTTTCATAGCCCAATCATAAAAAGAATAGAGATTATTGTGAGAGCCCATGTTTGTCATAATTGAGAGATGAACTTTAATTCTAAGAAAAATGGTGGAAAGAAAAGCTTTTCTCGTAAAACCAAAGCATCAATATCAGGTATCCTATTTATACAAATGTGTTCTTGTAGCTTAATCATGAGACGATTGGAGATTATTATGAGAACCCACATTTATCATATTTTAGGGATGGACATTCATTCTATGGAAAATGGTGGAAAAAAACATTTATTGTAAAGCCATAACATCAACATCATGTATCCCAATTAGAAAAAGGTGTTTTGTAGCCTAATAATGGGAAAATTTGAGGTAACTATAAGATTACATGTACATCATTTTTTAGGGATGTGCATTGATGCTAAGGAAAATGGTAAGATTATTTTGAAAACCACCTTCATGTAGCCTAATCATGTAAAGAATGTAGTGTATTACGAGAATCCATCTTCATCACATTTAAGGGACAAACTTAATTCTGAAGAAAATGGTGGAAAGAAAAACATTTATTGCTAAACCAAATCATGTATCCCATTTAGGAAAAGGTGATTTTGTAATCCAATCATGAAAAAAATAGAGGTTATTATGGGAATCCTTGTCTGTCACATTTAAGGAATGAACTTTGATTTTAAGGAACACGATGGAAAAAAAATATTTTCTTGCAGAACCAAACCATCAATATTGTGTATCCCATTTAGAGGAATGTGTTTCTATAGTCAAGTCATGAAGGGATTGAAGATCATTGCGAGAATCTATGTTTGACACATTTGAGGGATGAAACTTTGATTTTAAGGAAAACATGGAAAGAAAAACTTCTCTTACAAAACCAAAGCTTCAATATCATGTATCCAAATTAGAAAAAGTTATTTTTGTAGCCTAATCCTGATAGAAATAAAGACTATTATGAGAATCAATGTCTGATACATTTATTACAAAAGTAAAGCATCAATATCATCTGCCCTAACTTTTAGAATATGTTTTTATAGTCCAATCATGAAAAGAATGGAAATTATTATGTGAATCCAAGTTCATCATATTTAAGGGACTAACCTTGATTCTAAAGAAAATAGTAGAAAAAAAAGCTTCTCTTGCAAATCCAAAGCAATAATATCTTGTATCCCAAACAGAAAAAGGTGTTTTGAAGCCTAATCATGAAAAAAATCATGTTTGTCACATTTAAATGATGAATTTTGATTCTAAGGAAAATGGTAGAAAGAAAAGCTTTTTTTACAAAATCAAAGCATCAATATCATGTATCCCAATTAAAAGAAGGTGTTTTTATCACCCAATAACGAAAGAAATAGAGATTATTGTGATAATCCATGTATACACTTTTGAAGGATAAAGTTTGAGTCTAAGGAAAATGTGGAAAGGAAAGCTTTTCCTACAAAAGCAAGGCATAAATATTGTGCATCCCAACTACTAGAAGGCATTTTCGTTGCCCAATCATGATAGGAATAGAGATTATTACAAGAATCCTTTTTAACACATTTAAGGGATGAATTTTAATTCTAAAGAAAATGGTGGACAGAAAAGCATTTATTTCAAAACCAATGCATTAATATCATGCACCCAATTAAAAAAGGTGTTTTGTAGCCCTATCTTGAAAAGAATAGAGATTATTATGGGAATCCATGTTTGTCATATTTGAGGGATAAACTTTGATTCTAAGGAAAATGTACAAAGAAAAGCTTTTCTTACAAATCCAATGAATCAATCTCATGCACCTCAATTAAATAAGGGTGTTTTTGTAGCCTAATCAATAAAAGAATAAAGATTATTGTGAGAATCCTTTTTCATCAGATTTAAGGGATCAACTTTTATTCTTTATAAAATGAAGAAAAGAAAAGCTTTTTATCTGATATCAAAGCATCGATATCGTGTATCCTAATTAGAAAATGCTATTCTTGTAGCCCAATCATGTAAAAAAGAAGTTTATTACGAGAATCCATGTTTGTCATATTTAAAGAACGAACTTTGATTCTAAGGAAAATGTTGGAAAGAAAAGCTTTTCTTGCAAAACCAAAGCATCAATGTCATGTATCCTAGTTTGAAGAAGGTATTCTTTAGCCCAATCAGGAAAAGAATGAGGATTATTACTAGAATCCTTGTTCATCTTATTTGAGGGTTAAACTTTGATTTTAAGGAAAATGATGGAAAGTAAAGCTTTTCTTATGAAACGAAAGCATCAATATCATGTATCCAAATTAAATAAAGGTGTTTTTGTAGCCTAATCATGGAAAGAATAGAGATTATTATGAGAATCGACTTTCATCATGACCTTTGATTCTAAGAAAAATGGTGCAAACGAAAACATTTTTTGCAAAACAAAAGAATCAATATCATTTACCTGAACAAGAAAAAAGTGTTTTGTGGTCCAATTATTAAAAGAATGGAGATTATTATGAGAATCTATATTTGTCACATTTAAGGCACTAACTTTGATTCTAAGGAAAATGGTGAAAGAAAAGCTTTTCTCACAAAACCAAAGCATCAATATCATGTATCCTATTTATAATAACATGTTTTTGTAGCTCAATCATGACACAATTGGAGATTATTGTGAGAACCCAGGTTTGTCATATTTCAGGGATGAATATTCATTCTAAGTAAAAAGGTGGAGAAAAGCATCTATTGTAAAACCAAAGCATCAACATCATGCATGCCAATTAGAAAAAGGTGTTTTTATAGCCCAATCATGGAAAAATTTGAGATAATTATGAGATTCCATGTTCATCATGGTTAAGGGACGTGCATTGATTCCAAGGAAAAATCATGGAAAGAAAACATTTATTACAAAACCAAAGCATCAATATCTCATATCCTGGATATAAGCTATTTCTATTCCCTAAGTTTGTCACATTTAAAGGATGACCTTTGATAAGCAAAATGGTGGAAATAAAAACTTTTCTTGCAAAAGGAAAGGATTAAATTGTTTCTTTCATTTAAAACAAGGTGTTTTTGTTGCCCAATTATGTAAGAATAGATATTATTACGAGAATCCATGTTCGTTACATTTTAAGGGTGAACTTTGATTCTAAGAAAAATGGGGGAAAGAAAAGCATTTATTGCAAAACCAAAGCATCAATTTTTTATGTATCTAAAATAAAAGAAGAAGCTTCGATAGTCCAATCATGAATAAAGTGGAGATTATATCAAGAACCTAAGTTTGTCATATTTGAGGGACAAACTTTGATTCCAGGGAAATGGAGGAAGGAAAAGTTTTTTCTACAAAACCAAAGCATCAATATTATGTATCTTAATTAAAAGAAGCCTTTTTGTTGCCCAATCATGCAAAAGATTAGAGATAATTACTAGAATTCATGTTCATGATATTTGAGGGATAAACATTAATTTGAAGGAGAGTGATGAAAAAAAAGTATTTATTGCAAAATCAGAACGTCAATATTGTCTTCCCTGGATAAAAGGTGCTTTTGTACCCCAATTATGAAACGAATAAAGATTATTTTGAGAACCCAAGTTTGTTATATTTGATGGACAAACTATAATTCTAAGGAAAATAGAGGAAAGAACAGCTTTTCCTATGAAACCAAAGTGTTAATAGCATGTATCCCAATTAGAAGAAGGTGTTTTGGCAGCGTAATCATGTAAAGAATAAAGAGTATTACGATAACATGCAGCCCATTTAGAAAAAAGTGATTTTGTAGCCTAATCATGAAAAGAATGGAGATTATTTTGAGAAACCGTGTTCATCACATTTAAGAACGACTTTTGATTTTAAGGAAAATTGAGGAAATAAAAGTTTTTTTTAAAGCCAAACAATCAATATCATGTGTCCAAATTAGAAAAAGGTGTTCTCGCAGTCCTCAATCATGAAAATAAGGTGTAAACACCTTATTTTGTTCAAGCTAATTTGTAGCAATCTGGAGCATGAACATGAGAGGGGGCGATGATCGAGCAAAAAAGTATGTTGAGGCGATTAGGTTCAAACACTCGTTCAGCATGACCATACGTTAAACCATTTCTTGCTCTCACAAGCCATATCTTAAGAAAAACCATTTTACACTAAACAAAAATTGACCCATGCATTCTATCAAAATCCTATCAAAGCCAGAGAGATTAACTTGATTAGCCAAATAGTCTCCAAATTGTTGATAATGCCCTCCATTTGTCAGGAAAATGATTGAGCCTCTCGAATCGAGAAATGTAACAGTCTAAATTCTTGAGAATAAATTTTTGTCATATCCTCAGTGTAGCAGGGACAACCTACAATCCCTAGTGGGATTAGGAAAATTTTCTTTTATAGTCGCATTAAAGACAAATTGCCATCGTTATAAGAGTCTAAATGATGTACAAGGAGAACTAAAGCTATCTCCTGTATTAGACTTTACATAATGCAATAATTATAGCATTCCACATCACGCACTCATATTACCATCGTACATCATTTTTCCAATATCACTTCAAGCTAGGTTTGCTAAACCTCCAAGTAATTTTTGCTAAGAATGCTAAGCTTCTTTAACCAAGTGTCATTTAGGTAAAGTCCTTTTCTTCCCATCACCTTATGTTAAAACCCTTTTCATCAAGCAACTACTGTCAACATGCTAATGTCAAGAAATTTTTTTCCAAAAACTATCGTTAAAAACTTTTGGCAAGAGTATTTGTCAGAAGCTTTGTCAAGCATTTTGTCAAGAACTAGTGTCAAAATCCTTTCATCAGGAAATTTTGTCATAAACTTTTGTTAAAAAAAAACTAATATTTGAAGTTTTATCAAAAAATGTTGTCAGCACCCTTTTGAAAGCCCACAAGTCAGTGGCTCTCTTTTTAAAGCCCACAAGTCAATGACACTCTTTTTAAAGCCCACAAGTCAATGGCACCCCTTTAAAGCCCATAAGTAAGTGGCACCCTTTTAAAGCCCACATGTCAGTGGCACCATTTTAAGCCCATAAGTCAGTGGAACCCTTTAAAAGCCCATAAGTTGTCGCACCCTTTTAAAGCGCATAAGTCAGTGGCACCCCTTAAAAAACCCACAAGTCAGTAGCACCCTTTTAAAGCCCAAAGTCAGTGGCACCTTTTAAGTTCATAAGTTAGTTGTACCCCTTACAAGCCACAAGTCAGTGGCACCCTTTAAAAAGCCCATAAGTCAGTGGCACCCTTTTAAAGCCCATAAGTCAGTGGGACCCTTTTAAAGTGCATAAGTCAGTGGCACCCTTTTAAAGCCCATAAGTTAGTGGCAACCTTTTAAAGCCCATAAGTTAGTGGCACTTTTTCAAAGCCCACATGTCAGTGGCACCATTTTAAGCCCATAAATCAATGGCACCCCTTAAAAAGCCCACAAGTCAGTGGCATCCTTTTAAAGCCCACAAGTTAGTGGCACCCCTTTTAAAGCCCATAAGTCAATGGCAACCCTTTTAAGCCCATAAGTTATTGGCACCCCTCAAAGCCTATATGTCAGTGGCACCTCTTCAAAGCCCATAAGTCAAGGGCACCCTTTTCAAAGCCCAAAGTCAGTGGCACCCCTTAAAAGCGCACAAGTTAGTGGCACCCTTTTCAAAGCCCACAAGTCAGTGGCACCCCTTTAAAGCCCACAAGTAAGTGGCACCTTTTTCAAAGCCCATAAGTTAGTGGCACCTCTTCAAAGCCCACAAGTCAGTGGCACCCCTTCAAAGCCTATAAGTCAGTCCACCCTGTTCAAAGCCCACAAGTCAGTGGTACCTCTTCAAAGCCCATAAGTGAGTGGCACCCCTTTAAAGCCCACAAGTTAGTGGCACCTTCCCAAATGCCTATAAGTTAGTGGCACCCCTTAAACCCCATAAGTTAGTGGCACCTTTTCAAAGCCCATAAGTCAGTGGCACCCTTTGCAATGCCCATAAGTAAGTGGCACTTCTTCAAAGCCCACACTTCTACACCAGACCCCGAAACCCCTTATTATTATAGTTCACGAAGGCCCTAGAAAACCCTAATACTTAGGTTATTTTTTTTAATTTTTAATTTTTAATTTTTGTAAAAAATCAAAATCAAAATTTTAAAAATCAAAAATTAAAAATTAAAAAAAAGACCTAAGTATTAGGGTTTTCTAGGGCCTTCATGAACTATAACAATAGGGGTTAGGGGCGTTTTTTTAAAGCCCACAAATTAGTGGCACCTTTCTAAAAGCCCATAAGTTAGTGGCACCCTTTTCAAAGCCCACAAGTCGTGGCACAGGCCATAAGTCAGTGGCACCACCTCAAAGCCCATAAGTTAGTGGCACCCTTTTAAAGCCCATAGGTCAGTGGTGCCCTTTTAAAGCCAACAAGTGAGTGGCACCTTCCCAAAAGCCCATAAGTCAGTGGCACCCTTAAGGCGCATAAGTTTGTGGCACCCAAGTCTAAGTCATAGCGTGCATAAGTTAGTGGCACCCAAGTCTAAGTTAAAACCTGCATGCACTGGCAGCACCCGAGTCAAAGCCCACACGAGCTAGTGGCACCCAAGTCTGAGTCAAAGCTCGCACAAGCTGAAGACACCCAAGTTAAAGCACATAAGTCAGTGGTGCCCTTTTTAAAGCCCACACGAGTTGGTGGCACCTAAGTTTGAGTCAAAGCCAGCACAAGCTAGCGACACCTGAGTTAAAGCCTACATGAGCTAGTGGCACCAAGTTTAAGTCAAAGCTTGCACAAGCTGGCGGCACTTGAGTCAAAGCCCATACAAGTTGGTGGCACTAAGTTTCAATCAAAGCCTGTACAAGCTGGCGACACCGAAGTCAAAGCCCATAAATTAGTGGCACTCTTTTAAAAGCACACGCGAGCTGGTGGCACCCAAGTTTGAGCCAAAGCCTACACAAGCTAGTGGTGCCTGAGTCAAAGCCCACACAAGCTAGTGGCACCAAGTTTAAGCCAAAGCTCATATAAGCTGGCAGCACCCTGAGTTGAAGCCCATAAGTTAATGGAAAATTTTTCAAAAGCCACATGAGCTGATGGCGCCTAAGTTTAAGTCAAAGCCCGCACAAGCTGGCAGTATCCAATTCAAAGCTCAGAAATTAGTGGCACTCTTTTCAAAGCCCACACGACTAGTGGCACCCAAGTTCAAGTCAAAACCTATACAAGCTAGCAGTGCCCATGTCAAAGCCTACACGAGCTAGTGGCACCAGGTTTAAGTTAAAGCCCACATAAGTTGCTGGCACCCCAGTCAAAGCCCATATGTTAATGACACCATATTTAAAGCCCACACGTATTGGTGGCAACTAAGTTCAAGTCAAAGCTAGTACAAGCTGGTGGCTTCTAAGTTAAAGCCCATAAATTAATGGCACTTTTTTTAAAGCCTATATGAGCTGGTGACCCCCAAGTTCATATCAAAGCCTACACAAGTTGGTAGCATCTGAGTCAAAGCCTATACAAATTAATGGCACTAAGTTTAAGTCAAAGCCCACATAAGCTGGTGGCACCCCAATCAAAGCCCACAAATCAGTAGCACACTTTTCAAAGTCAACAATAACTGGTTAAGCCTAAGTTTGAGTCAAAGCTCACATAAGTTGGCAGTACCGGAGTCAAAACCACATAAGTTGATGGCACTAAGTTTAAGTTAAAGCTCGCATAAGTTAACAGCATCTGAGTTAAATCTCATAAGTCAGTGGCACTTTTTTCAAAGCCCACACGAGCTAGTGGTACCCAAGTCAGAGTCAAAACTTGCAGAAGCTAGAGGCATCCGAGTCAAAGCCTATACAAGCTGGTGGCACCTAAGTCTAAGTCAAAGCCCACACGAACTGGTAGTACCCATGTCAAAGCCCACCCAAGATGGCGGCACCTAGGTTTAAGTCAAAGTCCACACAAGTTGGTGGCACCTATATTAAAAAAAGTCCATGATACTTTGCACCTGCCTAAGGAGGTCAAACCTTAGAAAACCTAACACGTTAATGTTCTAAAGAGTGTCAATCCACTCAAAAAAATAGTATATATTTGTCTTCACTCTATTCCTGATTCTCAGCAATGGTCAAAGAGAAGTAACTGTAGAAACCTTATTTTGTTCGGCTAATTTGTAGCAATCTGAAACATGGATGTTAGAAAGGTTAATGATCACCGAGCCGAGCAACAAGATTGCTTTTTGAAAAAGTATTTTGAGGAGGTCAAGAAGGCTTAGGGACCATATCAAAGGTAAATGCAAAGATGTGGCATCAAATAACATAGTTCAAGGTGTCCAAGGAAATATATGAGAAAATTCATAATTTTACTTGAATGTATCGATACATGGTTCTTATATATCGATATAATGCTCCAATGGTCCAAAAATTTAAAATGTCCCAATTTGTATTGATATAACATGTAGATGTATCGATACACGAGCCTTTATATCAATACAGGACCTCATGTATCGATACATGGGCCTCTATATTGATACAGGACCTCATGTATCGATACTAGGCCATGCTAAGACCAAAACATGCATTCTGTAAAGAAATGTATCGATACATATTAACATGTATCGATATAATGGTTCATAGTATCGATATAATGATCATTGTATCGATACAATGATCGATACAATGTTTATTGTATCGATACCATCAAGGTTTTTGGACCAAATGTATCGATACATGCAGGCTATTTTCACGGTCTAGACATTTTTAACTCATCCACCATTGATCCAAAACTTGATTTTAACTCATTTCTTCATATCAAGAAAGATTAAAACGCATATCAGATTATGAATTTAGGCTTTTAAACTAACCAAAACATTTTTTAAGTCTAAATTAGATCAAAGAGAGGTCAATATCACATGGTCACCCTACTCTCTAGTTGGTTGACTAAGATCTCCATCAGCCACTGTATTTGTTGGAAAATCATTTTAGCATTTAAACCAGCCATCCTATGCCTATCACATTGGTAGCAAGTTGCTCCCTACAGCCACCCTAGAGCCACCATGCTGACATTACTTTGTCCCTCTTAAGAAATGGCCAAAAACACCTCTAATTTGGCTCCAAATGCCAGTATAAATGGACCACTTCTTTCTTAGCTAAAAAAGGTTAGATTCTAGCTCACCAAATCCTATAGCTTTCTACTCACCACCCTAAAATAGCCTTAAAATACTCACTGTCAACCACTACATATTTTGAAAATCACCTTCATCCATACCAGAACCAAAACCTCATTATTTTCTCTTTTTCTTACTTATTAACAATAAAAAATAGGGAAATTCAACCTTTCTTAATTGCTCTAACTATTTCACCAAAAAGTGAAGTTTTGATACTCTAACTTCTCACTTTATCACTTGCATTTTTTATTTTTTAGCATCTTCATCATTTTAGTGAGCTCTCCATATTTCCATCACTTTCTGAGGATTATCATGTATTATTGTGGCTTTTGGTTGTGGTGGTTTAACATTTGGATGCCTAATGCCCCTTTGATATGCAAAATGCCTTATTTCATCCTCATTCGTTTGATACCTCTTGCTCATGCATTTTAGGCCATATCCATGCATCTTGTTATCCTTAATCCATGTATGAATCATTAGCTTAACACATTTCAAGCACATTTATACACTAGCTTGCATAAATCATTGTCATTTTCAACATCCATAACATTTTCTTTGTCTAGACCATTGGTAAAGTTAGCATCCCCATTCATGTTATATGTCATCCCTTTGTATGTTTCTTGTCTTCTCATCAAAATACATGTTTGATGGCTGATAAAAATTTATTTTCAAAACCCTCCAAGCCAAGCATATTAACCTCAACTAATAAGGATCAGCATAGACTTAGCATTTTCCTTAAAGTTAGCAAAATATCTTAGGAAAAATTAAGTTTTTCTAGATCTGAAATCTTGGTTTATCGAGCTTAAATCTTTTGATTTTGAAACAAAAATGGTCTCACAATTATTCCTTAAATGTTTGTACCTGGTTATTTTAAGTCAAAACCTTAAGTGATACGATCAACGGGTTATTTCATCATCCCAAACTACTCTAGGGCTATGCAAATGAGTTTTGTGATGCTCATGCCAGTTTTTCCCTTTAGTCATAGATGTTCGAACATCAATAACTCGAGTTTGGACCCATAGACATAAAAAATTAGAGATATCCCTTATTGGTAGCACAACTGTTGCAAATTGAAAAATCACTTTAAAATCTTAAATGATTTTTGGTAAATTTTATGATATTTTTGTATGAAAGTGTGTCAAAATACCTTTAAAACGAGGTCTTGCTCATTGTTGGATCAGTCCGATGAGAGAGTTATGATTTTTCAAATCCAAACTGTCTAGAACCATTAGAATCTGAACATGTGTTCTGGTTGGGTCATTCAGACCCAGTAAATGATTTTTCCAAAATTTTCAAACATTTTTCCTACTGGATTCATGAAATTCCTTTTTTAGAAAGGTATTGCTTACAATTTTTTGATAGAAAATGAGTCTGGGGTGATTTTTTAAATTTTAGCACACCTTATCCCTCATATGCTCTGCCAGCAGTGCAATCAATCCGAATTTGAAAATTTATTCCCTTGGAAAGTGACTTCTTGGGATGTTGGGAATATTTTTAGTTTGACCCTTGTCAAGTTGGCTTTCTAATAGTATCTTGTCCACCCTCTAAATCCTTCAAATCAATTTAGAATAAATTTGGGAAGTAGGATAGCATGATGCTGTCCGCTATTTTCGGTTATGGTCAAAATTGAGTTGTTTTCCCAAGTTTTGTCTCGAGACATTTAAATGTCTCCGTATCAACTCAGTCAGACTTAAGAACATGCTTTGACCTCCGATTGGCTTGTATCAAGGCATAAACACATTTTACATCTTTACCATCCTCATTCATAATAATTTCTTTTGCCAAAAGTTCTCAAAACGCTCACATATTTCCAAAGTCACAAAGTTTTGTCAACTTAAGTGTTCCAACTCAACTTCTCTAAAGAGTGTAAAACGTGTCACTTTTAGGGATACTCTAACTTCGACCTTTTGAGGTGATACTCCAACCTTGTTTTTCAAAATTATTGAGATTAAAAGATCTTCCTTTGTCAAAATGATTTGTCATCCATGGGGATACTCTAACCCTGACCTTCTAAACAAATACTCCAGCCCCGCTTTTCAAAATTGTCAAGATTTAAAAATCCCCATTTGTCAAAATTATTTGTCATCCATGGGGATACTCCAACCCTACCTTTCTGAGGGGATACTCTAACCCTGTGTTTGAATTGTAATTAAATTTTCTCTTTCCCGAATTTCCATAAATATGTCAAATAAATCTCATTTAATCAAGAAATCCATATGCATCTTGAAAATTATCGATTCGGTTATGCGTAGATAATTGATGCCAATTGAGAGATAAATCCTAATTATCCACCCATTTTCTTTATCATTTCATTGAATGATTCATGTTATGTTGCTTCATTTATTGCCTCACTAACATGATTTTTTTGTGATGATTATTGGCATTCATGTTTTCAAAACATTTCAAATAAAATTAAACATAATGTTTCACGTGAGTATCTCTCCAATGCCCAAAATAGAATGTTCCATTTTCAAAGTGAAATCCAGAGGTCATTTTATTGAAAATCTCTATATTCCCATCTCTTCGGGGCATATATGAGATTAAATCTTTTTTTCATTAAAACCTAGAGTTGTATTTCTATAAGATTCATGCAATAAAAAAGGTTATATCAAAATAATGACAGGTTAAGATCGAAAGAATCAAAATCGAGATAAGACATAGTTAGTAAGGTATCAATTTTGGTTATCGCAAAGAGGTTTATAGCTCATCACACGCAACTAACTCCCAAACCCAAACAATGAATTCTTGCATTATGTAGACCATGGGATTAATGTTTTGAGTTTTGTAACTCAAAACATAGATTTGAATAGGCATTTGGTCATGCATAGTCGAAATGATCAGTGGTAACTCCAAGCATTGGCCATTTCATTATAGTCATCCAAGACCAATAAGATGAGTGATTCATCTTATGATCCCCTTCATTGTATCATAAGTCGAGAATCCATACATTCTTCTTCTCATCACACCACGAAAGAAAAGTCTCTGTCAAAAAGATATTTCCAAGTTAAGCAAATATTTTAAGTCGTGCGCACCTATAGATCTGTAAGGATCCACCCCGAGGTATATTACGATATAAAAAAGAATGTTACAAGAACACATGTTCATTGCATTTTAGGGATAAACTTTTATTTTAAGGAAAATAGCAGAAAGAAGAGCTTTTCTTGCAAAACCAAAACATCAATATGTTGTACCATAATTTGAAAAAGTTATTTTTGTATCCCAATCATGAAAAGAACGAAGATTATTATAAGAATCCTTGTTCGCCACATTTATGGGATAAACATTGATTTTAAGGAAAATGCTGGAAAGAAAAGCTTTTCTTGCAAAACCAAAAAATCAATATCATGTATCCTAAATAGAAAAAGATGTCTTTGTCACTCAATTATGACAAAAGTAAAGATCATTATGAGAGTTAATATTCATCATATTTAAGGGATAAACCTTAATTTTACCAAAAATAATGGAAAGAAAAGTCTTTCTTGCAAATGCAAACATCAATATCATGTATCCTAAAAAGAAGAATGCATTGTAGCCAAATAATGACAGGAATAGAGATTATTACATGAAACCAAGTTTATCATATTTGAGGGATGAATTTTGATTATAAGAAAAATAGTTAAAAGAAATGCATTTATTGCGAAACCAAAGCATCAACATTGTGTATCCTAATTAGACGAAGGTGTTTTTATAGCCTAGTCATGAAAGTACTAGAAATTATTGCAACAATCTAAATTCATCACATTTGAGGGTGAAAATTGATTCAATGGAAAATGGTGGAAAGAAAAGCTTTTCTTGTAAAATTAAAGCATTAACATCATGTATCCTAATTAAAAGAAGGTGTTTTTGTAGTCCAATCATATAAAGAATTTAGCTTATTACAATGTTTTTCTAGCCTAATCATGGAAAGAATGGAGCTTATTACAAGAATCCATGTTCTTCATGATTCAGGGATGAACTTCGAGTTTTAAGAAAAAATGGTAGAAAAAAGCTTTTCTTGCAAAACCAAGGCATCAATATCATGTATCCCAATTAGAAGAATGTGTTTTTACAGCTAATCATGTAAAGAATGGAGATTGTTTCAAGAATCCATTTTCATCACATTTGAGGGATGAACTTTGATTCTAATAAAAATAGTTGAAAGAAAATCTTTTCTAGTGAAGCCAAAGCATCAATATTGTGTGTCCCATTTAGAAGAAGGTGGTTTTGTTGCCTAATCATGTAAAGAATAGAGATTATTATAACAATCCATGTTTGTCACATTTGGGGATGAACTTTGCTTCTAAGAAAAAAATAATGGAAGGAAAAGCTTTTATTGCAAAACAAAAGCTTCAATATCATGTATCCTAATTAGAAGAAGGTGTTTTTGTAACCAATTTAGAAAAGAATAGGGATCATTTGGAGAAACCATGTTCATCACATTTGAGGGTCAACCTTAAATTCTGAAGAGGACAGAGGAAACAAAAGTTTTTATTTTATGAAGCCAGAGCATCAATATCTCGTGTCTTAAATATAAGATGATGTCCCTATTGCCTAATCACAAAAATAAAAGAGATTATCACGAGAATCTATTTTCATCACATCTGAGGGATGGACTTTTATTCTAAGGAAAAAAGCTGATAGAAAAACTTTTATTGCAAAATCCAAGCATCAATATTGTATCCCAATTAAAAGAAGGTGTTTTAGTGTCACAATCAGGAAAAGAATTGAGATTATTATAAGGATCCTTTTTTGCCACATTTGAGGGATGAATTTTGATTTTAAGGTAAATGATGAAAAAATAAGCTTTTGAATATCGTGTATCCCGATTAGAAAAAGGTGTTTTTATAGCCCAATCATGAAAAGAATAAAGATTATCATGATAATCCAAGTTCATCATGTTTAAGGGTTAAACTCTAATTATATGTAAAATGGTGGAAAAAGCTTTTCTTGTAATACTAAAGCATCAATATCATGTATGCCAGTTAGAAGAAGGGGTTTTTGTAGCCCAATCATGGAATGAGTGGGGATTATTACGAGAATTCTTGTTTGCCACATTTAAGCGACTAACTTTAATTTTAAGGAAAATAGAGGAATGAAAGCATTTCTTATGAAACAAAGCATCAATATCATGTATTCCATTTAGAAAAAGGTGTTCTTCTAGCCCATTATGTAATGAATGGATATTATTATGAGAATCCATGTTCATAACATTTGAGGGATAAACTTTGATTTTATGAAAAATGGTGGAAAGAAAAGCTTTTCCTATGAAACCAAAGAATCAATATCATGCATCCTAATTAGAAGAAGGTGTTCTTGTAGCCCTATTATGTAAGGAATGGAGATTATTTTGAGAATCCATGTTTGTCACATTTGAGGGATAAACTTTTATTCTAAGGAAAATAGAGGAAAGAAAAGCTTTTCTTGCAAAACCAAATCATCATAATCATGTATCCAAATTAAAAGAAAGTGTTTTGTAGCCAAATCATAAAAAGAATAGATCTTACTATGAGAGTCCACGTTTGTCATAGTTAAGGATGAAATTTGATTCCAAGGAAAATAGTGGAAAGAAAAGCTTTTCTCGTAAAACTAAACCATCAATATCGTGTACTTTTTTTTAAGAACCTGTTTTTGTAGCTTAATCATGAGATGATTGGAGAATATTTAAGAATCCACATTTGTCATATCTTAGGGATGGACATTCATTCTAAGGAAAATGATGGAAAAAAGCATTTATTATGAAACCAAACATCAATGTCATGTGTCCTAATTAGAAAACGATGTTTTTGTAGCCTAATCATGGAAAGATTTTAGATAGTTATGAGATTCCATGTTTGTCATGGTTAAAAAACATGCATTAATTCCAAGGAAAATGGTGGAAAGAAAGTATTTATTACAAAACCAAAGCATCATAAAAATGGAGAATATTTTATCACATTCAAGAGATGAACTTTGATTCTAAAAAAAATGGTTGCAAAAAAAGCTTTTTTAGTGAAGCCAAAGCATCAATGTTGTGTATCCAATTTAGAAGAAGTTATTTTGTCACCCAATCATGTACAAAATGGAGATTATTGTAACAAGCAATGTTCATCACATTTAAAGGGTAAACTTTGCTTCTAAAGAAAATGGTGGAAAAAAAAAAGCATTTATTCAAAAACAAAAGCATCAATATCATGTATCCCAATTAGAAGAAGGTGCTTTTGTAATCCAATCTAGAAAAGAATGGAGATCATTTAGAGAAACCATATTCATCACATTTGAGGTTCAACTTTTGATTCTGAGGAGGTTAGAGGAATGTTTTTGCTTTATGAAGCTAGAGCATCAATATCGCATGTCTCAATTATAAAAAGGTGTTCTTGCTGCCCAATCACAAAAATAAAAGAGATTATTATGAGAATCTATGTTCATCATATCTAAATGATGGGCTTTTATTCTAAGGAAAATAGCTGACAGAAAAGCTTTTGTTGCAAAATCAAAGCATCAATAGTGTATCCCAATTAGAAGAAGGTGCTTTTGTGTCCTAATCAAGAAAAAAATTAAGATTATTATAAAGATCCTTTTTTACCACATTTGAGGGGCAAACTTTGATTTTAAGAAAAATGATGAAAAGATAAGCTTTTCAATATCATGTATGCCAATTAGAAGAAGGTGTTTTTGTTGCCTAACCATGACAATAATAGAGATTATTATGATAATCCAAGTTCATCATGTTTAAGGGTTAAACTCTAATTTTAAGGAAATTTATGGAAAAAAAAACTTTTCGTACAACACTAAAGCATTAATATCATGTGTCCCAAATAGAAGAAGTGGTTTTTGTAGCCCAATCATGAAATGAAAAGAGATTATTATGAGAATTTTTGTTCATTACATTTGACCGACTAACTTTAATTCTAAGTAAAATAGAGGAATAAAAAGCTTTTCTTCTGAAACAAAGCATCAATATCATGTATTCCATTTAGACAAAGGTGTTCTTCTAGCCTAATCATGTAAAGAATGGAGATTATTATGAGAATTTGTGTTCATAATGTATAGGGTCAAACTCTTACTCTACAGAAAATAGTGGAAAGAAAAGCTTTTATTGTGAAATCAAAGCATCAATATCATGTATCCTGAATAGAAAAAGAGGTTCTTATAGCCTAATCATGCAATGAATGGAGATTATTTTGAGAATCTATGTTCATCACATTTAAGGGATGAACTTTGATTGTAAAAAAAATAGAGGGAAAATGCTTTTCTTGGAAAACCAAATCATTAGTATCACTTATCCCAATTAAAAGATCCTTTTTGTAGCCCAATCATAAAAAGAATGTAGATTACTATGAGAGTCCATGTTTGTCAAAATTAAGGGTTGAACTTTGATTCTACGAAAAATGAAGGCAAAACCAAAGCATTAATATTGTGTATCCTTAATCATCAGTATCATATATCCTAATTAAAAGAAAATGTTTTTTGTAGCCCAATCATAAAAAGAATAGAGATTACTATGGGAGTCCATGTTTGTCAAAATTAAGGGATAAACTTTGATTCTACGGAAAATGGTGGAAAGAAAACCTTTTCTTGTAAAACCAAAGCATCAATATCGTGTATCCTATTTATAAGAACATGTTTTTGTCACTCAATCGTGAGACGATTAGAGAATATTATAAGAATCTGTGTTTGTCATATTTCAGGGAGGAATATTCATTCTAAGGAAAACAATGGAAAAGCACTTATTGTAAAACCAAATCATCAATGTTGTGTGTCCTAATTAGAAAAGGGTGTTTCATAGCCTAATCATGGAAAGACTTGAGATAATTATGAGATTCCATGTTCGTCGTAGTTAAGGAATGTGCATTGATTCCAAGGAAAATGGTGGAAAGAAAGCATTTATTTCAAAACCAATGAATTAATATCTCGTATCTTGGATAAAACAAGCTATTTCTATTACCAAGTTTATCACATTTAAGGGATAACCTTTGATTTTAAGGAAAACTGTGGAAAGAAAAGCTTTTCTTGCAGAAGTAAAGGATCAATATTGTCTCTTCCATTTAGAACGAGGTGCTTTTGTAGCGCCATTATGTAAAGAATGGATATTATTATGAGAATCCATATTTGTTACATTTTAAGGGCAAACATTGATTCTAAGGAAAATGATAGAAAGGAAAGCATTTATTGCACAACAAAATCATCAATTTTGTGTATCTATATTAGAAAAAAGAGCTTTTATAGCCTAATCATGAATAGAGTGGAGATTATATCGAGAACCTGAGTTTGTCATATTTGCAGGACAAACTTTGATTCTAGGGAAAATGGAGGAAGAGAAAGCTTTTATTGTAAAACCAAAGCATCAATATCATGCATCCTAATTAAAAGAGGGTTTTTAGTTACCTAATCATGGAAAGATTAGAGATAATTATTAGAATCCATGTTCATCATATTTGAAGGACAAACATTGATTCTAAGGTGAACAATGGAAAAAAAGGTTTTATTACAAAATCAAAACGTCAATATTGTCTTTCTCAGATAGAAGGTGTTTCTATAGCCCAATCATGAAAGGAATGAAGATTAGTTTGAGAACCCAAGTTTGTCACATTTAAGGGACAAACTTTGATTGTAAGGAAAATAGAGGAAAGAAAAACTTTTCCTACAAAACTAAACTGTCAATAGCATGTATCACAATTAGAAAAAGGCTTTCTTTTAGCCAAATCATATAAAGAATAGAGATTATTTTGGGAATCCATGTTCATCACATTTGAGAGATAAACTTTAATTGTAAGGAAAATTTAGACAAAAAGCTTTTCTTGAGAAACCAAAAGGTTAATATCTTGTATCCTAAATAGAAAAAGGTGTTTTTGTAGCCTCATCATCTAAAGAATAGAGAGTATTACGTGAATCCATCTTTATCACATTTGAGGGACAAGCTTAATTCTAAGGAAAATGGTGGAAAGAAAAACATTTCTTGCAAAACCAAAGTATAAATATCATGTATCCCAATTACAAAATGGTGATTTCGTAGCCTAATCATGAAAAGAATGGAGATAATTTTGAGAAACCATGTTCATCATATTTAAAGATGACTTTCGATTTCAAGGAAAATGAAGGAAAAAAGTTTTTTTAAAAGCCAAACCATCAATATCATGTGTCCTAATTAGAAAAAAATGCTCTCGTAATCCTTAATCATGAAAATAAAAGAGAATATTATAAGAATCAATGTTCATTGCATCTGAGGGATGAATTATTATTTTAAGGAAAATAGTAGAAAAAAGAGCTTTCTTGTGAAACCAAAGCATTAATATGTTGAATACCAATTTGAAGATGGTGTTTTTGTATCCCAAATTATAAAAAGAACAAAGATTATTATGAGAATCCTTGTTCATCATGCTCGAGGGACGAACATTGATTTTAAGAAATATGTTGGAAAGAAAAGCTTTTCTTACAATGCCAAAGAACCAATATCGTGTATCCTAGTTAGAAGAAGATGTTTTTGTCAACCCAATCATGACAAGAATAAAGATCATTATGAGAGTCCATGTTCATCACATTTAATGGATGAACCTTGATTTTACAAAAAATAACGAAAAAATAAGTTTTTCCTATAAATGCAAGCATTAATATCATGTATCGTAAATAGAAAAAGGTATTGTAGCTAAATAACGAAAGAATGAAGATTACTATAAGAAACCAAGTTCGTCACATTTGAGGGATGAATTTTGATTGTAAGTAAAATAGTTGAAAAAAATGCAAAACCAAAGCATTAACATCGTGTATCCAAATTAGAAAAAGGTGTTTTTGTAGCCTAATCATGAAAAAAATGAAGATTATTGCAAGAATCTGTATTTGTCACATTTGAGGGTGAAATTTGATTCAAGAGAAAATGGTGGAAAGAAAAGCTTTTCTTGCAAAATCAAAGAATCAACATTATGTATCCCAATTAGAAGAAGGTGTTTTAGTAGCCCAATCATGCGAAGAATAGAGCTTATTACAATGTTTTTGTAGCCCAATTATGAAAAGAATGGAGCTTATTACAAGAATCCATGTTTATCATGATTCAGGGATGAACTTTGAGTTCTAAAGAAAATGGTGGAAAAAAAACTTTTCTTGCAAAACCAAGGCATCAATATCATGTATCCTAATTAGAAGAATGTGTTTTTGTAGCCCAATCATGTAAAGAATGTAGATTTTTTCAAGAATCCATTTTTATCACATTCGTGGGATAAACTTTGATTCTAAGGAAAATGGTTGAAAGAAAAGCTTTTCTAGTGAAGCCAAAGCATCAATATTTTGTATCCCATTTAAAAAAAGGTGGTTTTATTGCCCAATGATGTAAATAATCAAGATTATTACAACAATCCATGTTTGTCACATTTGAGGGATGAATTTTTCTTTCAAGGAAAAAGGTTGAAAGAAAAGCATTTATTGAAAAACAAAGCTTTAATATCATGTATCGTAATTAGAAAAAGGTGTTTTTGTAATTGTCACGATGTACCCCAGGGTGGATCCTCGCGGATCTAAAAGTGCGTACGACTTAAAATATTATCCTGACTCGAAAATGTCTTCTTGACTAAGACCATTCTTCAGAGTTATGATAAGAATGAGAAATTATAGATTCTTGACTTATGACACAGTGAGGGGGACCATAAGACGAATCACTCATCTTATTGGTCTTGTGTGACCATCATGAGATGGCCAATGCTTGGAGCCGTCACCGATCATTTCGGGCTAGGCATGATCGGATGCCTATTGAACCTATGTTTTGAGCTACGAAACTCAAAACATCGAT
>JBBYHO010498094.1:0-13358 GCA_038382025.1 Adansonia gregorii
TTTATGGTACTTTACCATATAGGGGTCAAAATATAATTTTATAAAGTTTAGGGGTTACTTTGTAAATTGTAAAAAAATTTAGGCAAGTTATGTGGTAGAATCTTTGTTGATATATTGGCTACATTTTCATGCATAATTCCATATAATTTTTAGGTTATTTAATAAAATGAAAGTTTAGAAAATTGTAGGGACTAAATAGCAAATTTCCATATTTAGGGGGCAAAATTTACATTTCATCAATTTTAATGATTTCTATTATTTCTATGGCCTTCTGTAGGGATATAGAAATTTTCAAAACTTTCGTATTTGTTCGATCCTCCGAAGGATATGAAATGTAATTTTCAAAAATTTAGGGGTTTGATTGCAAACTTTGCATTTCAAGTCAAACTTAAATTTTTAGCTTTTTCATTTAGACTAAATTCATATACTTTTCCTTATTTTAGTGTCCATTAGGGTACCAGGATACTTTCAAGTCGAAGGTATGCCGTTGGACATTTTGATAATTTTTTTAAAATCGAGTCCTAGATAGTAACTTGGATGCTTTTATGCCAAAGGTGCATATTTAGGATACGTTCATCTAGTTCTCATCATTTTTATGTTTGTTAGGCGTACCGAGATACTTTTGTGTCGAAGGTATACCTTAAGGGTATTTTTGTAATTTTCTTCACCAATATGCTTTTATGCCAAAGATGAACATTTAGGATTCATTTAGCCTTCCAAGGTCATTTTAGTGCCATTAGGGGTACTGGGATACTTTCATGTTCAAGGTATGCCCTAGAGGCATTTTTGTACTTTTCCTCATCGGATGCTTATATGCCAAAGGAGAATATTTAGGATTTATTTAGCTTTTCAAGGTCATTATAGTGTCCATTAGGGGTATCGGGATACTTTTATGTCGAAGGTATGTCATAGGGGCATTTTCGTAATTTTTTACATCGGGATGCTTTTATGCCAAAGGTGAATATTAAGGATTCATTTACCCTTCTAAGGTTATTTTAGCATCCACTAGGGGTACCGGGATACTCATGTCGAAGGTATACCTTAGAAACGTTTTCATAATGTTTTCCATCGGGATGTTTTTATGCCAAAGGTGAATGCTTAGGATTCCTTTAGCCTTTTAAGGTCATTTAGGTGTCCATTAGGGGTATCAAGATATTTTCATGTCGAAGGTATACCTTAGAGGTATTTTGGTAATTTTGCTAGAACCAATCTTATGTGATTATAAGGATATTTCTGTGTTTAAGGAGCACATTAATAGGTGCATCATTTTAGATTGTTATTAAGTTTTATGAAGTTTTATAATAATTTCACTAAAATATGAATTTTCCTTTTAGGAAATTAAGGCAATGTCTCCAAGTTAAATAATACATAGAATTTCTCTGAAAATATGAGAGAAGTTTTCAGATCATTTTAATTTTGAGACATCCTTTTCAAGATGGAAGTTGAGATTTTATAAATTCAAAAAAAAAATAAAAACTTTTGCATTTCTCTGGCCTTCCACTGGGGTACTAAAGATATTTTTAATTTTAAAACCTTTTGTGTTCCTCTGGTTTTCCTTTGGGATACAAAGGAGAATGATAAAAAGCTTTTGAGTTCCATTAGTTTTCCGATGGAGTACGAAAAAGATTTTGACTTTCAAAATTTTGAAAACCTGATTTTCCTAATATGGAATAATAAATCCATCTAAAAAATTATTATTTTGGGAATCTATAATTAAATGCCATATTTTGAAACCGAATAAAAATTAAAATCTGAGTAACATGTAATTAATAAGGTATCGATTTTTGGGCTTCACAAGAAGGTTGATCCTTACTTGTGATTGTAACAAACTCCCAGACCCTTTTATATGATCTTTGGTATGATCACGGGCCTTGGAGTTTGTATTCTAAGGTTTCATAACCCTTGAAATACAAACTCCAATAGGTCACCAATCTCACCTAACCTAAATAGATTGGTGGTGACTCCAAGTAAATAGTCATTTCTTAATGACTATTTAAGGTTAAGTCGAGTGAGCGATTCATCTCGACTACCTAGTCCCCAACAATAAGAAGATGTCAATAATGATATGGCCCATAAGAATAAGAGAACATAAAATAGTAATAAATTTAATAAATATAGGAGCGAAGGCCATTTAAGTTGGGTTTTGTTAGGATTTGTATTTGGGCCACATCGCGATAGCTTGGCGACTCTACTAGGGATAGCTAAAGAGTCAGGCCTAAAATTAATTACGTGTTAACTAAATTTTGATTAATTCGGTTTCAACTTATATTTAACTATAATTCCTGATATTTTCAAAATATTTTTTTCATTGTATTTTTTACTTATAAATTTTAGCATATATTCTTCATTTTTTTCACTAACCCTTTTGTTTCCTTTGAAGCATTATTTTTTAGGGGAATTTAGGATAGGGCTTTTTACTATTTTTGAAAGTTTTAAGTTATAAAAGGTAAGTTGTTCCCCTACACACACTGTGCAAATGCATATGCATTAGATTTTCTTCCACATATATGGAAGGGGTATAGGTACCCAATATTTTTGGAAAGGGTAAAGTAGCTCTGCCTTTTGAGGTGTTAGCCTCTGTCGAGCCGGTGAAAAGCCTATCGGGTGTAAATTCCTACACCTACCTGAGGTGTTAGCCTCGTTATGTGCATGGAAGATACTACCGCTTGAATTGAACCCTTTTTGACATAAACTCGCAATGAGTAAGGATTAGGGTACCTCGTCAGTTCTTTCCGAACTCGAGGAACAATTCAAGAACCTATTTAGATGTCTAATCCAAACCTCAAGGAATGAGCTATAGGACACTCACCTAGTTAGAGCCATGCCCAATTCTAGAGGATACCAAATTAGGTACACATCTAGGAATGCCTTTAACCCTTTACTGTTATGATTTGATTTTCTTTATATTATTGTATGTTGCATTATTCTGATATATTTTACTTTTATTAATTTGTTATATTACGAAAGAGTTTTTTTTAATTCTTGGCATCATATTTATATATATCCTATGGAAATTTACAAATTCATTCATGCACATCCAAAGTTCACATTCTTATATGTTCATGCATTCATAATTTTTGTAATGTACTAATCCATTTCATTTATTATATTTTAAGGATCAAGACATAGGTGATGATTTAGAGTCAAGGGTTCGCATGTTAGAGTTCATCTAAGAAAACTTCGATCATGAAGTTTGAGGAATGAAAAATCTATTCAATAGACTGATAAAAATGGTTGAGGGTTTATATGGGATAAAAAAAGAAGAAAAATGAAAAAGATCATGTTATTGGAAGTATTAGAACACAAAGGCAATGAAATGACTTTGAAGATAATTTTTAGGCTACTTGTCAAATTTTGTAAATATAATTGTTAAAAAATGATTGGAAAAAATGAAATAATAGGTTTGCAAAAATCCCTTAGAAACACTAATAGAGTTAGGAAAATGTAGTGATTGCAAGATTAATTCTTTGTTACTTTGCTTTTAAATCTTGTAAATATAGCTATGTCTGCACGCAGTCAATGGATAAGTTAGAGAATTATGGTTCATGAAACAATACTTGAATTTTTTGGATTCTTGCCTTTATAATAATCTTTATATCTAGTTCTTAGTTAATTTTGTGACATACAATCTATTTCATTAAATGCTACCTCTTTTACTGCATCATTTATTCACTCATTCATGCATTCTTGCATTCATTTACTCATTTTTTATGCAATTTTTTCCGTTCATTGATAATCATACTAGGGTGCCTATAAAGATTAATACTATTAAGACACATACATATTCATGCAAACTGATTTAAGTTTTTTTATTTATTATTTTAAGGTGAAATAACAAATCACTAAATCGAAGATACCATACAATAAGAAGGAAAATGCAAGCATAAATTTTAAGTTCGATGGAACCACTTAAGATAAGGAAACGAATTTACTAGCGGTCAGAAGGTATTACCAATACTTCTGCCGGGGATTTGGGGAAGTGCAAGTTGAAATGCAACCACTTTATGGTGTTCAGTATATGGAAGCTACTCCCATAATACATAATTCATACTGATTAAGGGGTGATTGGTAGCATATGTAAGACAAGAAAGTAATTCTATCATAGTTGACAACACCCTAAGAAGTTGAGAAAACAAGGAAATCTATTCAAACAGTGTCCTCGACCCTAGCTTTTCATTATTTAGTGAGATCAACAGAATCAAATGGTCTTTGTCATTCCAACAAAACTTAGAAAACTCCTTACCTAAGGTGGTATAATTCGAGCATCAGGGTGCAACACTTTTTGTCAAGGATTCCATTAACCAATACATGTTGTTCAATGTGAAGATAATCTAGAGCATCAACATGATTGGTAGGAGATCATAGGCTACTGTAAATTCCAATTTCAATGACTTGGATGATTCTTTGCTATGCAATGAGCTTTTGGATTCATCTTTTTTGCTAAGGAATTTAGTAAGAGTCATTTAGTGGTTGTCCTCATGACATAATTGTGATAAAAAAAATAAGCATGCATATTATGGAATTTTCGATTTTGAGGACTTAGAGTTTGATGCACCTCTTAATATTCCATTAGCTCACCTACAATTCAACCATAGAGGATGCTAATTTAGTGAAATTCTAGGAGTAGGTGGACGACTATTAAGGCTGATTTGTCTAAGGGTCATCGAATTTTTGGTAGTATGCCAATCAGGGGCAATTTCTATCTTGACTTTAAAATTTTGTACATTTTCTACGAAATGAATTTTGATTTGCAAATAGTATGTATACTTCACTAACCATGAATTTTGTTTATAATGATTTTCTATATTTAGGATAATAAGAACATTTTGGAAATTTTTTCTTTGGTAGATGCACACCGTTAGTTTGAGCTATCTCAGAATGGTCATTCACTTTTACATAATTCTCCTAAACATTCAGTTATAGACCTTTCACCACTACAAACTTTCCAACCTAAATGTTCTTTTCTATGGATTCCTTGAAGGTCAAAGAAATAGGTTATGCTCTAAAAAAATTCAGATATTGATAGTTTGAAAAGTATTAAAATAATGAGAGTAATTTCAAAATTTTCCTTATTTTGATAATCTTTTTCCATAATTTTCGTGAAACTCTTCCAAATCCTCAATTTAGGAAGAATAAGAGTGAACGTAAGCCCAAATCTCTTTGTCCTTTTAAACAAAGCCTTTTCAAATCAATTTTTCATAATAAGATATAAGATCCGAGATTTTTTTCAAGCCAATATGATTTTCTTTCTTATAGGCTCAACCAATCATTGGTGGCGATGAAGCTAATCATATGGAAGGGCATATCTTAAGCCTTTTTTGAGTGCAACATCATGCTATTGAAGTATTCAAAATGATTTGGAAAAAAATAACCTTTTTTTCTAGCGAAATGCTTGACCAGTTCAAATGGCTATGTTTAAAATGAAAAATGGCCTTCTTTCTCTATTTTTTCTTAAATATCGAAAATTTTCCCTTTGCAACCTCATTTGAGCCTGATAGTTTATTTTCTTTCTCTAAACCTTAATTAAGGATCACCCTCCACATTGGGGGGGCAAGTGAAGTAAAGCTTTAAGATTAGAATGGGGCAAATTCCATTGTAAGGTTACGAGAAGAACAAATTAGATGTCTTGAAGTAAATTTTGAAGAAAGAAGAAAGTTTGAATTTCAAGTTCAAATATTTCAAATGAAGAATAAAGAAAATTTTAAGTTTTTCTAGAATAAAGAACAATGTAAGTTTTGAAGAAAGAAAAAATGAGAAATAAAAAACAAAAGTTGTTGAAGAAAAAAGATTTGTTCATCTTGAAAGACATGCCTAAACTAACTCTTTCTGAAAAGAACTGATCCTTGATTCAATTACCCTCAAACTCTTTATTTGGGCCTATCTACCCTTTTCTTTTAAAGCCCTAAACCAAGGCCTAAATTATGTACCTAACAAAGTCCATTTTGGTCAGACAGAGCTATATGGGCTGTCAGGCTATTCCTAGGAAGCTTTTTAAAATTTCATGTTTTGGAATGATTTTTGAGTCTTTAATAATATGATGAGGCAGGCTTTAAGGCCAAAGAATTGCTCCTAAATCAACAAAGATAGTCACCAATTAGGGAGAACCTACCATCCTGATTCAGAAATAACCCCAAACCTTTGAAAATTTCATAACCTCAACAAAAGGTTGAGTCGAATGCCCTAACATTAATTATTTTCTAAATAACCTTTTAAAACTTTGTACCTAACCTTGAGAATTGATGCTTACCAAGATCAATCCTTTGAGTCTTAGTGTTTACTAGCATGAGTTTAACACCTATCAAGCTATGGAATTTTAAAGGATGTTATAACTTGATTATTCGTCTTTCTAGGAATTCTTTAAACAAACATCTATCTGAATTTGGTCTTGGTAAACCTTGACTTTGTCATATCAATTTCTTTAAGATAAATTTTTGCTAGTGCCACCTTATTTGTCTTCTTAAATACATTTTTTCATCTTATTCAGAAAGGTCCCAAATGGTGATCATTAATCACAAGAAAATTTAAACATCATAAAGAAGATAGCATTTCATTCTCCTTGATATTGGTAAATCCATGGTCAAAATAGTTTTAGAATTTTCATAGAATTTGATCCAGTAAACTTTTTCCTTAAGTTAATGAGAAATTGATCTCATTCGTAAATCCTCGAATTTTGATAAGTCATGATATGTTTCATGATTTCAATAAAAGTTTGTAAACATGCCTCGAATACATATTTATCTAATTGATAATGTTGTATTATTGAGTTGGTAAACATTAATATGATATTTGATGACTTTTAGGAAAAATTAAATAATTCTTAGATCCCTAAACAAAGATTAGAAGAAGGATTTAATGGGATAAACATGTGATAACCAGTTAATGATTCAAACCTTCAACTTCAATTATGAAAAAAAGCCTTCAACTTCAAGTTCAGCCATGGGCTTCTTTTGACAAAAGAAGGGAAATATCTATAACATCTTATAGAGATACCTTCAAATTGAGGTTCATGCTGACTCTCTTACCTAAGGAAAAATACAAAATTGTTTAAAATATCTTTTTAAAATGCCTTTAATTCCAAGTACAAGCACACTTTTAAAAGAAAAAGATATCTCTAAAAATAGATTCAAAGATGCCCTTACTATAGTCAAGTCATCATATACACTATGCATGCATTTGCATCCAATAATTTATAAGAAAAGTAAGCATTATGCAGAAGGAGAGCAACAATCATGCTTATTGCCTCAAAATTGAAAGGTAAATCCTTTATTTTTTTCAAATTGATCAAACATCAAATTCTATCCCGAACCCTTTCATTTATTGAGTCATTAGCTTTGTCCCAGTCAACTTTTTTTTTATCTTTGTTGACTTCTCAACTTTGTCTTGGTCAACCCTTTTATCCTTGTTAACTTATCGATTTTATCCCAGTTAACCTTGTTTATCCCTGTTAACTTGTCAACTTTATCCCAATCAACCTTTTTATCCCTATTAACTTGTTAACTTTATCCCAGCCAACCTTTCTCTTTATGTTGACATGTTAGCTTTATCCTAGTCAACTAATTTATCCCTGTTGACTTATAGGCTTTGTCCCAGTCAACCTTTTCTCCTTATTGACTTGTCGGCTTTGTTTCAGTCAACCCTTTTATCCCTGTTGACTTGTTGACTTTGTCTTAGTCAACCTTTCATCTTTGTTGACTTGTTGGCTTTGTCCTAGTTAACCCTTTTGTCCCCGTTAAATTATTGAATTTACACCAGTCAACCTTTTATCGCTGTTGACTTGTAGACTTTGTCCTAATCAAGCCTTTTATCTTGCTGACTTATCGTATTTGTCCTAATCAACCTTTTATCCTTATTGACTTGTTAGCTTTATCCCAGTTAACCTTTTTTTTCCTATTGACTTATTGATTTATCCTAGTCAACCCTTTTACTCAGTGAATTATCAGTTTTATCCTGATCAACTTTTTATCTTTGTTGACTTTATCTGTTTTATCCCGATCAATATTTTATCTTTCTTGACTTATTAGTTTTATCCTGATCAACCCTTTATTGACTTTGTCAATTTTATCGTCGTTAACCTTTTACTTATGTTGACTTATTAATTTCGTCCTAGTCAACCCTTTCATTTATTGACTATAGGTTTTGTCCTAGTCAAACTTTACCTATGTTGATTTGTTGGTTTCATCCTAATCAACTCTTATCTAAGTTGACTTGTTGGTTTTATCCCAATTGAACCTTACCGATGTTGATTTGTTAGTTTTATTCTAATTAACTCCTACCTAAGTTGACTTATCGACTTCTTACCTATGTTGATATATCAGTTTCATCCCAATCAACTCTTATCTAAGTTGATTTGTCAGCTTCATCCCAGTCAAACCTTACCAATGTTGATTTGTCAGTTTTATCCTAATCAACTCTCATCTAAGTTGACTTATCAGTTTCATCTTGGATAAACCTTACTTATATTGATTTGTCTAGTTCCTCTCAATCAACTCTTACCTAAGTTCACTTGTCATCTTCATCCTGATCAAACCTTACCTATGTTGATTTATCGATTTCATCCCAATCAATTCTTACCAAAATTGACTTATCGGCTTCATCCCAATCAAGCTTTACCTATGTTGATTCGTCGATTTCATCCCAATCAACATCGACTTAGTCCTGGTCAAACCTTACCTATATTGATTTGATGGTTTCATCTCAATTAACTCTTATTTAAGTTTGACTTGTCGGTTTCATCCCGGTCAAACCTTACCTATGTTGATATATCGATTTCATCCCAGTTAACTGTTACCTAAGTTAACTTGTCAGTTTCATCCCTGTCAAACCTTGCCTATGTTGATTTATCGATTTCATCCGAATCAACTCTTATCTAAGTTGACTTGCCAGCTTTGTCCCAGTCAAACCTTATCTATATTGATTTATTGATTTCATCCCAATCAGCCTTACTTAAGTTAACTTGTCGGCTTCATCTAGATCAAACCTTACCTATGTTCATTTATCGATTTCATCCCAATCAACTCTTACCTATGTCAATTTGTCAGCTTCATCCTGGTCAACCTTAACTATGTTGATTTGTCAATTTCATCCCAATCAACACTGACCTAAGTTGACCTGTTGGCTTATCCAGTTAACTTTTTTCATTCATTGGCTTATCGATCTTATACTGGTCAACCTTTTTCATTTGTTAACTTATTGGTTTTGTCCCCATCAACCTTTTATTTTTATTAACTTATAGATTTTATCTTCGTCGACCATATCTTCATTGACATATAGGTTTTCCATCAGTCAACCTTATGCCTCTATTGACTCATATGGTTTTATCCTAATTAGCTCTTTTTGTTTGTTGACCAGCATGGTTTTGTCTCACTAAGCTACCTGTGACTTACGTCTCACCCTAGTCGCTGTTAATTTAAGAATTCTCCTTAGGGCTAATTAGCTTTTATTTCTATCTTGAGTGTGGTTTTCAAAGCTTAATGACCCAAATGAAATTATGTCTATTTGGTCTTTGCCCTGTCTCTAAGTCTCGGCAACGGTCAAAGAGGGGCAGTTATAGACACTTAATTTCGTTTGAGTCTTGGTTTCAATAATCTTGAATATCTGGGATCAAGAACTTAATGAATGTCCTTATTGAGACTGATATTTTTCAGATGAGCAAGACATTTTCAAGACTTTTTAGTCATAATTTAAATAATCATAAGTTCACATGATAAAAAAAGTCATATTCTGATATGTAATTTTGAATATATAGGACGAATATTTAAGAGAAAAAAAATCATTTTTTATCTTTACTTGTCAAAATTTTAAACATTTGCCTCTGCACAAGATATCGCGAACAAATTTCCCACTTTTAGGAATTTCTAGAGAATTTTTTTCATTAAAGTTGGAAGTTGACCGTCGTATAATTATACTAATACTTGTATAGTTTTTATACAAATACACACACCAAAAAATTATAAATATTCAAGGAAAAACATGTATTGGCAGTTTCTATCTTGAAGTGTCAAACTGTAAATTTTTTAAATTAATTTTAAAATTTATTGTCTTACGAGTATCATGCTCGTGAATTTTACTTTTGGTTCTTGTTGATCTATTTTTAAAATTTTACAAGTTCATTTTCTTCACTTTGGAAATTAATGTTAAATAAAATGTGGTCTTGAATTTGTTTTACTTCAGTGTCAATGAAATTCCATAATATTTCTCAGTATTGAAATACGAGTTTTTCTTTACTTGTAAAATTTTTGGTGGAATCCTCTTGAGTTTCAAACATCAAAACTCATCCAATATTATTGTTGGATTCACATTAAATTAGTTTTGGAAAATTCATTTATTTTCATGAGTTTCATATTTTTTCTTGAAATTCCCTTGTTTTTGAAATACAAAGTTTTTTATTTCATAAATGTTTTTAGGGTGATTTTTCTTGGTCTATAATTTTTAAAATTCATTAAATATTATTATTTAATTCATCATAATTTAGTTCTAAAAAAAATTCATTCATTTTCATGAGTTTTGAATTTTTTCTTGAAATTTCTATGTTTCTGAAATACAGAGTTTTTTACTCGGTAAATGTTTTTGGGGTATTTTTCTTGGTTTATGATTTTTAAAAATTCATAAGATATTATTATTTGGTCCAAATTAATTCAGTTTTCAAAAATTCATTCATTTTCGTGAGTTTTGAATTTTTTTCTTGAAATCTCCATGTTTCTAAAATATGAAGTTTTCTACTCCGTAAATGTTTTTGGGTTGATTTTTCTTGGTTTATAATTTTTAAAATTCAACAAATATTATTATTTGATTCACCTTAATTTAATTCTCAAAAATTCATTCATTTCCATGACTTTTGATTTTTTTCCTTGAAATTCTTAGTTTTCGAAAAATCAAGTTTTCTTTTCCATAAATGTTTTCGGGGGAATTTTCTTCGGCTTAAAATTTTTAAAATCCATCTAATATTGTTATTTAACTCCCATTAAAACAGTTTTGAAAATTTTAATTTGTTTCATGGCTTTTGAATTTTTTTTCATATATGTCGTTTCTCACACAAAGGCATATCCCGTAAAATTTTACGGCTTTTTAACTTCCAATCAGGATCTTTTGTACCATTTCATTTCTAAAATGTTTTCTATAACCAACTAGCATTAATTCAAATTTTATTTTGATTTTTGAAAATTTTATTTAATTTACTTTTATTTACTTTTTCCAACTAGTTACTAACTAGCTTGTTTTCTCATCCAATTACTTTCTAACCAAGTTGGTTACATCCCAATTATCGATTACATGAGCTGATCAACATCATCATAAGCTTGATAATAGAGTGTCTTGTAAGAAAAGATAACAAGAGCATGGGCTTATGACACAACATTTATTATTTCCAACCTAGCAAGCCATCTTCACATGAAAAAAAGAAAAAAAAAGAAGAAATTAGTGGCAATTCAGCCACTCCAATTTGGGGCAGCAATATTGCCGCCCCTTCCTCTATAAAATAAGGATTTTTTTCCTTCATAGGGGGTTTTTTGTGTAAAAAAAAGAAAAAAGATAGAGCTTGGAAGAAAAAATGCTTAGTTTTTCAAGTGTTTCCTTAAGGTATCACATTTGTCTTTTCTTTTCTTCATTTTGATTCATTTTCATCCTCATTCATACGCCAAAATCATGTTAGGGCTCATGTATTCTCATCCATGTTGAAAGGCTAAACATGGTGGCTTAACTTTTTTTTTTTTGTATTTTTAGTTATTTTTTAGTTAAATCTTATATCTATACACTATTACTCTTGTTATTATGATTTTAATTTTGTTGTATTTACGTTCATGTTTCTTTCATGTTATTGGGATGTTGATATGTTGATTAGAATAATATTATATTGAGTTTATGATTTTACTTTGATTTAAGTTTGATGATAATTATTTATGCTTATTTCCATGGTTTTTATGCCAAAACATGTATGTGTTTCATGTTTTTCATCTTGGCCAAATCTGATTGGAATTGTTCATGATCATTTTGTGCTTATTTTTATTTTGATTTCATGATTTTTAATTATTTTGTAATATTAGTAAATATAGAGAGTAAATTAAAAAATTTATAAAAGTTTTTTTTTGACATTTTGGCTTGGTTGATAGCTTTGTAGTCATGAGATTTCTGATTTGGGTATTTGTAAACATTTTTTAGGTATTTCTAATACTTTAGGGGTCATTTTGTAAATATTAGAAAGTTTATAGACTAAATTGCAAAATCTAGAAATTATATCATGGCTAGAAATGCTTGCCCGAACCTTCTTGCATTTTGTTACCACGACATTTGTGTTGATTCTTTGCTAGTATGATGATTTTTAATGATTTTTTGTGGTACTTTACCATATAAGGTCAAAATGTAATTTTACAAAGTTTAAGGGTTACTTTGTAAATTGTAAAAACAATTTTGGGCATGTTATGTGGCCGAATCTTTATTGATATATTGGCTGCATTTTCATGCATAATTTCATATAATTTTTAGGTTATTTTATTATGCAAGGACTAAAATAAAAGTTTAGAAAATTGTAGGGACTAAATAGTAAATTTTCATATTTTGGGGGCAAAATGTACATTTCATCAATTTTAACAATTTCTACTATTTCTATGGCCTTCCGTAGAGATATAGAAATTTTTAAAACTTTTTGTATTTGTTCGGTCCTTTAAATATGATATGAAATGTAATTTTCTAAAATTTAAGGGCTTGATTGCAAAATTTGTATTTCAAGGCAAAGTTAAATTTTTAGCTTTTCCATTTAGACTATATTCATATAGTTTTCATCGTTTTAGTGTCCATTAGGGTATCGAGATACTTTCACATTGAAGGTATACCCTAGCAGTATTTTGGTAATTTTTTTAAAATCAAGTCCTAGATAGTAACCAGGATGCTTTTTATGCCAAAGGCGCATATTTAGGATAGGTTCATCCAGTTCTCGTCATTTTATGTCCATTAAGGGTACTGGGATACTTTCATGTCGAAAGTATACCCTAAGGGCATTTTCATAATTTTCTTCACCAAGATGCTTTTATGCCAAAGGTGAATTTTTAGGATTCATTTAGCCTTCCAAGGTCATTTTAGTGTCCATTAAGGGTACCGGGATATTTTAATGTCGAAGGTATGCCTTAGGGATATTTTTATAATTTTCTTTATCGGGATGCTTTTATGCCAAAGGTGAATATTTAGGATTCATTTAGCCTTTCAAGATCATTTTAGTGTCTATTAGGGGTACCGGGATACTTTTATGTCAAGGGTATGCCCTAAGGGCATTTTCATAATTTTTCTCACCAAGATGCTTTTATGCCAAAGGTGAATATTTAGGATTCATTTAGCCTTTCAAGATCATTTTAGTGTCTATTAGGGGTACC